>LPNX010572716.1:190852-242802 GCA_001517045.1 Pseudotsuga menziesii
GGTTTCACTTCACGTGGAGGAGTAACGCATGCACGCAGGAGAGACTGGAAGAAACGCACACAATGAATGCCACTGGCAGACAGAATGACAATGGACAGAAATGCAGCAGGAGTTATGGCAGACAGCCCTGCTCTGATACCAGTTGTTAGGTATAACTCCCGATTGATTGTTTATTCAAATGCAAATGCCTGTATTTATACATTTCATGAGGCGGTTGATTACCAGCCTCTTCGCCTTCCTAGCTATTCATATTCCTATTATTTATTTACAATAATCCTGACGGATTATTCTAACAATTGGAAAATGTTGATGGCTTCCACATGCATTTATTGCACCTTTTTGTTGAGTGTATTAACCACTTTATTTTATTTTCCTGTTAGGTGTTTTATTTTAAAATCAAATTCACATAAAAATTTCAGCCATATAGCTTGCGTTCCACTTAATGTTAGCTTCTCAAAAAAATATTTCAGACTACAGTGGTTTGTTCTTAACTCAAATTTTCTTCCCATTAAATAATTTCTCCATATTTTTAAAGCATGCACTATGGATGCAAGTTCCAGGTCATGGGTGTAAAAATTTTTCATGCTCTTTCATTTTTCTAGGATCATAACACACCACATGATTGTCTTGAATAAGAACTCCTCTAATTCCTTGTTTACATGCATATGTACACACCAAAATATATTTTTCTGGATTTGCAATTTTTAGAATTGGAGCACTTGTGAGAAGCTTCTTCAAGAGCTGAAAGCTCTCTTCACATTTCTATGTCCATTCAAATTTTATTCCCTTCTTTTGCAAAGAAGTGATTGGGTGTGCAACCTTGTAGAATCCTTCATTAAACTTTCTATAATAACCAGCAATACCCATAAAATATATCGCATCTATTACATTCTTTGGATTTGGACAATTCATTGTGGCTTCAATCTTTTCAAGATACACTAATATTCCTTTCTCTGAAATGATGTGACCCAAATAGTGAAATTTTGTTTTGTAAAAGTCACATTTTCTTAGCTTCGCATACACTTTATTCTCCCTTAGCAATTGAAAATCCATTCTCAAGTGTTCTTCATGTTCTGGTTCATTCTTACAGTAAATGATAATTCCATCTACAAAATCAAGAAAAAACTTGGCCAAATACCTGCTGAAAATGCTATTCATGAGACACATAAATGTATCCTGTTTGTTAGTGAGACCAAATGGCACCATTAAAAATTTATAGTGTCGATACCTTTTTCTAAAGGATATTTTGTAAATGTCTTCTTCCTTAATTCTTACCTGGAGGCATCCATGTCAATCTTTGAAAATAATTTTGTCCCTCACATTTGATAAAAAAAATACCATCAATTTGAGGTGACAAGGTACTTGTTTTTCACTATAACTTTATTCAGTTTCATGTAATAAATACATATCCTGAGTGTACCATATTTCTTTTTCACAAATAATATAGGTGCTTCCCATGGAGACACACTTGGCCTTATCTACTTCTTTTCTAATAATTCTTGCAATTGAATTTTCAGCTCTAATAATTTTGGTGTACTCATTCTATAAGGTGTCTTAGACCCTAGTGCTGCTCTTGGCACAAGATGTTATGTCCCCATATTTTGGACATAAAATTGTTGACCATAACCAACACATTGGGTGTCAAATATTCATTAATTACCTCACCTAGGGAATTTTGTCCAAATATTATTTATGAGGCATTAATTAATTAGCCTAGGAGAATGTTGCTAAATAATTACTATTGAGGCATGTATTTACTTTTTATTCATTATTATTAATTATGCAATTTAATGAGGTGGAAATAAGCTTTCCAAGGTAGAAAAAGAGGAAAATCTATGACAAAGCAGTCAAAGAGGAAAAGGGGAAAGCCCCTAAAAACAACAGAAAAGCAGCCAGAGACAAAAGCAGGGAATTTTTGCAAAGGAGGGCGAAGTTGCCTCTTGGAGAACTCAGAAAATTTGTAAGGACAAAAGAAAGAAAGTTTTGGAAAGGGAGAGCACAGTTTCCTTATGGAGTCTCAGTCTGAAAAGCAGGGAAAAGCAGAAAGCTGTCATGAACAAAAGCAACAATTATTTGACTAAGGAGGGCGTAGTTACTAAATCAGAGGGATGAGTTGGACATGGAAACATTTCCACATGGTCCTACATTCAAAATTTCCCAAGGAAGGCACCTATGTGGCTAGGGTTAGGGCTTCTAGGTGGTTTACTTGCTCTCACATGTCACCATTATCCTCCACTTGCTAAATAGGTCACCCGGGATGCTATTAAAGGACAATTCGACCCCATTGACTCAGATGGGCTAATGTATGTTTTGTAAGTGATTGAATCTAAGCTTCATTTCTGAGTGGTGAGCCTCATTACATTGGGTGATGTGCCCCAAGTCCATTGTTCCCCTTCTCCCATTTTCTTCCCACTTCTATTGTAGGTCTTACTGAATCTAAGAAGCATATTTCATCTATTGAATGAGTTTTTTTGCAGGGTTTTATGTCTCTTTCATTCCATTATCAGATCATCTTGGAGAGCTTTGAGGCCTCCTATCAGTGACATCCCTTCCTCTTTTATCCTTCTCTCTGTTCTATGATCTTCTAACGATTTTGGAGCTATGTAATGGATATTTCGACATACATATGATATGATATGTATAATTATGTCTAATTTACTTTTCAGTATCAGATTCAGACCACCTTTGGGTCATTCCTAAAGTTTGTGAGATTGAGAGATCGAATTTCTTGGGTTTCCTAGATCCATAGTCATAATTTTTGGAGTTTTGCTATGAGAGGTGAAATATGTGAATTTTATGAGAATTATTTTGACCCACATGGTCCTGATATGTTATTATTTATATTATCTTCAAGTTTCATAACATTCTGATTCGAAATGGCTGAGATTTACTCATTTTATTTTAGCCTAGTCTAGATTTGCATTGGAAAATAACTAGTTTTGTTGTAACTTCCATATTTCGACTTGTATTCATCCAAATAAATCCATTATTTTTCTAATTAGTCATTAAAATAAAAATATAAGTCTCCCAAGTCCAAAAAAGAGAATATGAACCACCCTTACCCTATTTGGAAAGGCCTGAAGATGGAGCTAGTGAGCTTCCCGATGAGCTAGTCTCACCTTTACAACTTGCTGAATATTTTTCTTTGCCTATGATATGTTATAAAGATTCATGAAACTATGATTACTATCTCATAAAATTATAACATAAACTTATTCAGTTCCCAAATCCCCTGGTCAAAAGGATTGAACTAATCTTCCTAGTTTCACGGTTGGGTGGCCCAGAAGCGTGGGAGAAGGTTTCCGTGGAGCGGATCCTGAAACCTAAATGGAGACCGATATAAATGTGTTAGGGAAGAGAAAATTCACTATCTGAAATTTACCTTTGATTGCTTCCCTCTTCCTGCTGCCCTGTGACCAAAAGTATCAGTCATTTTTCCTTATCTGCTTAGCGTCCAAAAGTTGGCTCATTGTTTGCAAGTTTTATTTCAAAACATTAAGATAATTTGCAGAAAGTTAATATTCTGATCTGTCACATCATATTAGGGATATTATAGTGGTATCAGAGCACTTTCCTCCACTTTTTTGGAAAGAAGGATTTTGGTTGACTAACCTTGCAGATCAGTAAGTCAAAGTTGTAACCATGAGGTTGCTACCGATGATAGAAGAAGACATTGAGCAGTATGAAGAAGAAGATTATGAAGATACCACATGCAGTACCTCATATATATTATGTAGGGGTGATGTTGATGAATTATTTCCTCCATCTTATGATGAATCCATTTGCCAGGAATCTACTAGTGTCGGTGGTTAAGTGTTCAATGGGAAGAACTCTAAGCATTCTTCCTAGTATTTCATGGAATATTGTTCCTTGAAAGAAGAGATAAGGGATGTCTTATCTTTTTAAGATTTATGTACTCTATAAATGTAGAAGATATTTAGAGATCCATACTATGGGGAAAACATGAGAAATTTTGCACAACAGGTTGATGAAGTGTGCAAGGAAAGGAAGGCTGGAAGGTTGTTTCCTCGAGCCAAAAGAGGAGGAAATAAGAAAGATTCATCAAAGCCACCTGTTTTTCCAAGAAATAAAAGAATGTTTAGATTTTGTCTAAATAGACCTTCCAGTGACCATCAAGATGAAGAAGATTCAAGTTCCTTGAATAAGAAGAGAAGTGAAGTGGAGACAGAGATCCAGAAGGTGAAGTGCAAATCACCACAATATGGTTGCATAAGAGAAGAAGTTGGAGAGGAATGCACTTCAAGTTTCTTGGTGGGTCACATATCCATATCACTGCTCAAGGTTTTGGCTCATGTATGGGTGGCAATACATATTTTGTATTAGATCCAAAAGAGGTACACAAATCAGATTTACAGTCACCTCTCAAGCCACAGAATGAAGAAGAAAACAAGGCCACACCGCTTAGGTGTAACCTGAAAATTTGGTGGAGGAGAAGGCCACCAAAGTATCTGTACAGAAAGAGGATAAGGTGNTCCCCTCTCAAGCCACAGAATGAAGAAGAAAACAAGGCCACACCGCTTAGGTGTAACCTGAAAATTTGGTGGAGGAGAAGGCCACCAAAGTATCTGTACAGAAAGAGGATAAGGTGAATATCATGAATGATAAAATTTCTAATTTTTTCGGCATCCATGTACACCTAAAACCATATGATCCATGGGAGGATGGAAAGACTTCACTTACATCTGAGGACTGCAAGATGAAGGACAATTGTGAGGGAGATGATTTTCTCCTAGTTTACCTATTAGTGAACCCAAAATCAATGCAGAGGAGGGTTATGCTACCAATGATGATAAGGTATCTTTTGGATCAGATCCAAAAGAAGAACAAAAATAATATTTGAATTCATTATCTGAACTTCTAGCTGAAGTGGAAGACAAGCCCCCACCAGCTGGGTATGAACTAGGAAAATTGAAGGAGAAAAATATGATCCAAAGAGATGAACACGGTTCAGAATTTTGGACTCCCTTGCACCATGATGAAACTGAGATGACAAGGTATGAAATTATTTCTGATCACGTGTAATTCAAAACTTCATAGATACCCTGCACTTCACATCATGGAAGTAAGTGTGCAGAAAATTCAAAGGCTGACCTATCTGTTGAGTATGAGTTCTGTGTGGTGGATCCATGCCACAAGAAAAATGGTCATATATGTTAGCTATTAGAAGAAGAAAACTTGGCAGAGAATATCCTTTGTGCACCACATCATTTGAGTGTATCACTAAATGAGGATAGAGAGAAGCTTATGGCAGCCCTGAAAAACCTTGTTGACATCAATGCCTTTGTGGCAAGATGTTGTTGGAAAGATTGTGGTGGAGAGATGGAAGGAGAAGCATTTCTGGAGGAGTGCATAGCACTGAAAAAAGGAATGGAAAATATGAAGGAGAGATATGTGAACCTACTATTTGACAGAGATAATCTCCTCATTATGGCTGAGATGTACCATAGTGCACTCAAGAAGGAGGAAGAAGAATCTGACAGACTCACTCATGAGTTGGAGATCACTAGTAACTCATTGAAGAGTACAAAAATATCCCTTCGAGAGTCAAAGTTGCAGATATATCACCTTCAAAAGAAGTTTAAAGTGTCACACCTTTCATGTTGCATGGAAGGAAATGTTTTGGGCATAATGGAGGAATTTCTAGTGGAGGATGGGCACGAGAAAGTTTAGATCTATAAGTATGGGTGGAGGAAGATACCATAGAATATATTGATCAGCCACTTCTCTCATTGAAGAAGTACCCTCAGGAGGATATGCCATCCATATTTGCAAGCACATACACTTATTTGTTCAAAAATTGGATAAGTGAATACATAGTGGAAATTGAGGCCCAAGGTTGCACACGCCTAGCCTGTGAATGTAAAGAATGTCTCTTGAGGCATGTTATGGAAGAAGGACCCCATGAGATTCCTATGTGGGAAGGAAATTTCAAATTATAATATGTGCCTGATTACACCCCATTCAAATCATAAAATAAAAGTACTTATCCTTGCATTGATTGGGTGGATAGAGACATCATTGAAATACAGACTGTGGGAGGCAAAGAGTTTAATTTATGCAATAAATTCTTTGTTGTGACTGAGATTATCCTGACATGTGGGAAGACACAAAGATATATGTTGCAGCCATAATATACCTCTAGTACATATGCACAATAGGTGCATGGTTATTTGTATGTTCTTGAAGGACTTGAAAGAAAACAAAATATATACCACGCAATTGCACTTTTTTAGAGAGATTTGGAGATGCTGCTTGGTGAAAAGTGTATATTCTTGGGGGAGGCACAAGATGGTACAAAATATGAATCATTAAAAGGAGTAAATGATTCACCTACTTGTTTGGTGGATGATTATTACCCAAGTTTCAAATCATTGGTTCATGACTCTCCATCCTTTACACCTTTTACTACAACTACAACACATGAGAATGACAACTGGGTGAGGGGATTCTTCCTTTTGGTGCCACGTAAGGAGAAGAAGGCTCCCACACTTGTCCATGGGGATTTGTTGAGAGAACCACTCCCTTCTCAGCTATAGAAAATGAATCCATGTAATTCCTTTGATTCCACCATTCCTGGTGGTGATTGCATGACCAGTGGCAGAGAGTTGAGCCATTGGTATTGTGCATGGGAAAGAAATAAAATTCCCATATGGATCTGATAGTTGGAGGATTTGTTCATCTATGGAATAAATGGGTAGGTACTTGTTGGAGTCATGCACCTTGGAGGGTGTGCCTTTTTCTTACACCATGGAATTTTCAGTAGACACATCCTACATCTTCTGTGAGTAACATAGGAATCTATGGTTGTTGGAGGATGCCAAAAATTGTCTTGGACATGGGATTCGCACTCCTATCATTGCAGAAATATAATTGTGATATTCAATGATGATGTGAATCAAGAACATAAGGAAATTTATGTTGGGTGTGGAAGTCACACTGATTCCCAATTTTTCATTGAGAATTTCCAATTTCAGTGCAGTGGTATGATTCCCACATCATGAATATCATTTCCTGTGATGATAAATTTTTATGATTGATACTAATGATTGGATACTTACAGTTAAGGAAATAGGATCCAGGGGAATTTTTTTTCTGATAAGTGGTGTTGGAAGGAATTCTCACTGAAGGGAGTGTAATGCAAGCAATGGTACCCTGGCATTGCTTATTGTTTTGAGAAACCGTACATGTTGGCTTGAGGAAACAAGTTAGCTTCTTTGCACATGAGTTCATGCTCTAGTTCTCCTACACGATGGACAGTTTTGCAGCACTATGGAGCGCTTATACTTGAGGACAAGCAAATTTGGGAGGGTAGGACTGTCATGTCCCCATATTTTGGACATAAAAGTTTTGAAAATGGCCAACAAATTGGGGGGTCAAAGATTCCTTAATCACCTCACCCAGGGAATTTTGTCCAAATTTTATTTATGAGGCATTAATTAATTGGTCGAGGAGAATGTTGCTAAATAATTATTATTGAGGCATGTATTTAATTTTTATTCATTATTATTAATTATGCAATTTAATGAGGTGGAAATAAGCTTGCCATGTCAAGGGGGCACATTGGGCAAGTCAAATTGCCAAGGTAGAAAAAGAGGAAACTCTATGACAAAGCACTCAAAGAGGAAAAGGGGAAATGTCTAAAAGTATCATAAAAGAATCCATAAACAAAAGCAAGAAATCTTTGCAAAGGAGGTCATATTTTCCTCTTGAAGAACTCAGAAAATCTGTAAGGACAAAAGCAGGAAAGTTTTGGAAAGGGAGAGCACAATTTCCTTATGGAGACTCAGTCTCAAAAGCAAGGAAAAGCAGAAAGCTGTCATGAACAAAATAGAAAATTATTTGACTAAGGAGGGAGGAGTTACTAAATCAGAAGGATGAGTTGGACATGGAAAATTTCCACATGGTCCTACATTCAAAATTTCCTAAGGAAGGAACCTATGTGGCTAGGGTTAGGGCTTCTATGTGGTTTACTTGCTCTCACGGGTCACCATTAGCCTCCACTTGCTAAATAGGTCACCCATGATGCTATTAAAGGACAATTCAACCCCATTGAATCAGTTGGGTTAATGTATGTTTTGTAAGTTATTGAAGCTAAGCTTCATTTATGAGTGGTGATCCTTAGTACCTTGGGTGATGTGCCCTAAGTCCATTGTTCCCCTTATCCCATCTTCTTCCCACTTCTATTGGAGGTCTTACTGAAGCTAAGGAGAATATTGCATCTATTGAAGTAGGTTTTTGGTAGGGTTTTATGTCTCTTTCAGTCTATTATCAGATCATGTTGGAGACATTTGAGGCCTCCTATCAGTGACATCCCTTCCTCTTTTCTCCTTCTCTTGTTCTACGATTTTCTAGAGATTTTGAAGCTATGTAATGGATATTTAGACATATATATGATATGATATGTATAAATATGTGTAATTTACTATTCAATGTCATATTCATACCACATTCAGGTCATTCCCAAATTTTGTGAGGTTCAAAGATCGAATTGCTTGGATTTACTAGCTCCAGAGTCATAATTTTGGAGTTGTGCTATGAGAGATGAACTATGTGAATATTATAAGAATTATTTAGACCCTCATGGTCCTGATATGTCATTATTTACAGTATATTCAATTTTCATAACATTCTGATTCGAAATGGCTGAGATTTACTCATTTTAAGTCAACCTAGTCTAGATTTTCATTGGAAAATAAATAGTTTTGTTGTAACTTCTATATTTCGACTTGTATGACTCCAAATAACTCCATTTTTTTTATGAGTCATTAACAGAAATATATAAGTTCTTCAAGTCCAAAATAGAGAATCAGAACCACCCTTACCCTATTTGGAAAGGCTTGAAGATGGCGCTAGTGAGCTGCCCTACAAGCTACTCTCACCTTTACAACTTGCAGGATATTTTCCTTTGCCTCTGATATGTTATAAAAATTCATGAAACTATTATTAATGTCTCATAAACTTATAATATAACCTTATGCGGTTCCCAAATCCGCTGGTCGAAAGGAGTGAACTACTCTTCCTAGTTTCACGGTTGGGTGGCCCAAAAGCGTGGGAGTAGGTTTCCGTGGAGAGCATTTTGAAACCTAAATGGAACCTGATATAAATGTGTTATGGAAGAGGAAATTCACTATTTGAAATTTAACTTTTATTTCTTCCCTCTTCCTGCTTCCTTGAGACCAAATGTATCAGTAATTTTCCCTTATCTGCTGCTTAGATTCCAAAAGTTGACTCGTTGTTTGCAAGTTTTATTTCAAAACATTAAGCTAATTTGAAGAAATTTAATATTCTTATATGTATATCATATCAGGGGTATTAAAAAATATCAATAGTGAAATTAATGTTTGTTATAGCTCAAAATGTCACATCTCTGCCTGTGACCACTTTCCCATGATTCCGTCGCATGTTGACACTTCCATGATGACACTTCATGAAAATTCACTGAAAAAACAACTAACTTGGAGGACCTATATCTTGAGTTCTATAAATCTGTTTGACCTCATCTCTACATCGTTGAAAAGGTATTTCTGTTAGCTAAAACTTTCTAGAAGACACCAAAGTATGAAAATTCCTAGAAATACCCTTAAAGTGAGTTTTTTGTCTGTACGTGACTTTCCTTAAGGCAAACCTGTGTACGATACGCGAGTTGCTCTCCATGATACCCGTGTATGTATGCGAGTTGCTATATACACACAAATTTATATATTGGAAACCCGCATGTATTTCTCATGTATGCGACTGTTGTTTCTGCAACCCGCGTATGCCTCTTAAAAATGTCAAAAAACATGTCTTTTGAATTTCGGGTAGTTTGGGTAGTTATGCAACTGACTCCTTCAGTTTTAACTACTTTGTCTTTGCCCCTAAATCTTCCTTAAGCATATAAATAGAGGTAGGGAGGTCCATGAGGGGGGACTTGAATATTTGCATTGTTATGCTGGAGGATTTGGAGCTCTCTTTGCCCACACCTTTTCCTTGGCGATCATCCCCTTGTGTTGCAGAGCTTGGAGGCTGAGTTCTTTGGAGAAGAGAAGTAGCAGAATCAGATCAAGGTTTTGTGAGGTGCCAAACTTGAAGAGAAGGTATACTTGTACTTGTTTTCAAGATTAATAAAGATGTGATGTCCTTATTCTTCCCAAATCATTGTTCAATGTGTGATTGAATCTCTGTTTATGATCATATGATGATGTTATTCAGATCATTAGTTCATGTTTATTTGATTATCATTGTTTTATATGTGGTCATAATGGTTTGAGGAAGGTATAATTCATTTTGCAGGTCTCTTGGAGCAAGAGGAGTAAGAATAGGATTGAAGGGCTGCTTGGATCAACCTTCGTTTGGCTAAGGTATGAACCATTCTAATTTCTGAAACTTGCTTATATATATACTTGTAGAAACATTTGCATCCACCTTTCAACCTCAGTACGTTGATGGCCTCTTAAACCCTAGCCATAGGACACTTTCCTTTACAACAGAACTGACGACCATACTGGGGATAGCCTTGTCTGTTTGGGGTTTCTCTATCTTTCTTTCAGTATTTTGCATTGTTTTAGGTCCTTCTTACCACTTAGGAACAATTTATAAGTCTGATAGCACACCTCCCCTGCCTTCCTAAGGCAGTTTTTGACCTTTTTTGGAATTTTTTTCACCCATACGCGATTTGCAAACTAAACAGTCGCGTGTCTGGTTTGGTACACACGACTGTCTATACTGTCAAACCACGTATGATATGTGACTTGTCAGTTATACAACCCATGTGTGCTTATACACGTGACTTTCTGTATTGGCAACCCGCATATGACACCCAACCTGTCAGTAGTACAACCCGAGTGTGCCCCTAAAACAATGTTTTTCCTCATTTTTTGTGGTTCTTTCTACTATTGTGGGATGTTTGGTAGGTCTTTTGGTGTCCTCTGCAGGTGCATGACTCTAGGGAGTTAGTTTCATCCCTTTTGGTTGTTCTTTATCTATGTGGTAAGCCCTTTTATAGCATTAGGGTTTGCTCTTTGCTCTTTCCCCCACATCCTTTGCTTGGTATGAGTTTTGGATTATGTTTTTGGTCAGCCTCTGTTAGTGATGTTTGTTTGATTTCAGAAGCTTGTTGGTGTTGGTTTTCTTCTTCTTTTGTTGGTTAAATTCACTATGCCAAAATAGTTGACTTGTCTTTTATGCAAGCCTTCCTTCCAAGTAGGGTTTATACTGACTTTAGGGAATTCTAGAGTTTGTTTGGTGGTTGTATAGCAAAGTTCCTTTTGCTTTGTTCTTATTATCTACACACTTTGCTTTGTAGGTAGTTTTTCTTTTTCATTTATAAAAGAAAATTAAAAAGAACGTATACTTGTTTTTGATGCTTTCCCCCCCTACCTCCTTCTTTGGCTTGACCTTGTTGGACAAGGTACTGAGTAGCCTTTGTTCGTAGGTTTAGATTGATACTTGGGACTTCTTGACCTTTGTTTATGTCAGTCTTTTTTCTCAGTCTCTTCATTCCAAAGTTGTTGGCTTGTTTACCTTTGTAATCCTTCTTTTCAAGAGAGGTTGATATCTAACTTTAGGGAAACCTAGTGTTTGTTTGAGGGTTGTAGAGTAGTTGTCTATTTGCATTGCTTATAGTACTTGCTTGTATTAGTTGATAGGCTGATTTCTCTTTTGCATTTATAAAAGAAAAAGACAAAAACACATGTTTGCTTTATATGCATGTAGATTAGGTTTTTAGTCTAGATTGCATAGCATATCATTGTTTTTGAATAAAAATAAAAAGAATTTGTTCTTTTGTGGCTTTCAAGTTTCCATTTGAAAAAGAAAAGAGAATAGTTTTTGCTTTTTGCATTTCGTATCTCTTTGCTTAGTCATTTTGTTTCAACTTTGAGTCAAAACACCACATAAGTTTCATGCCATTTACCCTCTGATGAAAAACAACCCTTAAAATAAACGATATAATTTAAAAATTATTAGTAAGTTTTATTTTATAGGGTCATACACCAACTAGCTCAGGATAGACTTGTGGATTAGGGAGTTTCAACTCTCCACAAGTGTTAAAATTTTAGATGTAGTTGGCCAATCACTAGGTAAAACCTTTTGTATGTTGATTGTATCTAGGAAGCTCCTCTCAAACAGGATTTAAGCACGAGGCTGCGTGGAGACTTGGATTGAGGAGATAACCCTCCAATTCCTTGTCAAAGTGTAGACCAAGGTTTTTACGCATTTGGGGATTCTGTCTTAGACAGGGTTTCGGTCTTTGCTACCCTGCCCATGCGTACGAACCAGGCTTGTGACTGTCCCCCCAGACTGTCAATATAGTTAAGGTAGCCTTTAGTCTCTTTGACATCTAGGGTTCATACATGGGTACACCGGAAGGCTATTTCTGGTTGAACTTGGACGAACTTGGAAGGTAACCCCGGTAGAAGGTGTGGGAGGGTGGTGGGTGATTCCTCCGCTTGTGCCTAAGAACATCTACAGGGACGCCAAGTAACTGTCTCTCTGCTTTCTTTTGGAAAGTGTATCTTATACCTGTTTGTCTGTTTGGCTTTAGGAATTTTTAGTGAGTGCTGTGTGGTTTGTCTGTACTTAGTGTGCCTTTAGGTGTGTGCTTTGTAATTTTGGTTGCCTATCAACCTCAAACTTTGTCTCCTGGTTTGAAACTATGGCTAACACCCCTTTGAACACCAACCAAGAGATACCCATGCTGGTAACTCCTTGTACTATTCCTCTCATGAGGAATGTTGGTGTTCCTTTGATGGCCACCTTGAATCTTCTTGGATTCACCTTAGGGCTACCGGTGTGGTTGTTTTCCACTCCAACTGTCTTGAATGCTCCTGATGCTTCTCAAGTAATCTCCTTATATTAAGAGCATCAAAACATTGCTTCCCATTCACCTGTAGTTGATTCTCCTCCTCCTTCTACCTCATGCGGTGAAAGTACTGATACTAGTAACCGGCAGTCTAAAAGGAGTAAAAGAAGGAGGAATAGGAAGAAGGAACATAAGCAAGGGGGCACTTGTTCAACCTCTTCAAGTCAAGTTGAGCCTCACCACCCAGCCTCTGCAGTTCATGCTAGGGGAACCTATCTAACCTTTGCAGGTCATGTTGGATCTAAGCACTCAACCTCTGCAAGTCAAGTTGATCTTCACCATCCAGCCTCTGTTGATCATGCTGGTGGGATCCTTCTAACCTTTCTAGGTCATGTTGGATCCAGTCACTTAGCCTCTGCAGTTCATGCTGAGGGAACCTGTTCAACCTCTGATGTTCAAGTTGAACCTTCCCATCCAATGTCTGCAAGTCATGTTGGATACATCCATCGAGCCTCTGTTGATCATGCTGGTGGGATCCTTCCAACCTTTTCAGGCCATGTTGGATCCAGTCACTTAGCCTCTGTAGGTCATGCTGAAGGCACTCGTTCAACCTCTATTTTTCAAGTTGAACCTCCCCATCCAACCTTTGTAATTCATGTTGGATCCAGCCACCCGACCTCTGTTGTTCATGCTGGGGGGACACACTCAACTGTTGCAAAGCATGTTGATCCTAACCACTCAGCCTCTGTTGTTCATGTTGGTGGTGCCCATCCAACCTCTACAAGTCATGTTGGACCCAGTCTCTTAGCCTCTGCAAGTCATGCTAGGGGTAGTCTCTTAGCCTCTGTGGTTCATGCTGAAGACAATCCGTCAGCCACTGCGAGTCATGTTGACACTGTTGAAAAGACTACCCGTTCAAAACACAAGCCCAAGTTTCCTTGTAAGCTTTGTGAGGGAGACCACCTTACTTATAAATTCCCTTCTATCGTGGAGGTGCGAAGAGTTTGGTTTCATGGTCATCCCATTTTTGAATATCCTGAAGTCTCTCAACAACTAGCCTCTCTTAGTCAGGTTGGACCTAGTCACCCAACCTCTTTATTTCATGCTGGTGGCAAACTCTCAGCCTCTATAGGTCATGCTGAGAGAAAACAGTCAGCCACTGCTAGTCATGTTGACACAGTTGAGAAAACTGGTCATTCAAAGTGCAAAATTAAGTTCCCTTGTAAGCTATGCAAGGGAGATAATCTTACTCACTAGTTCCCTGCTATCATAGAGGTGCGAAGAGTGTGGTCCGAGACTCAAGAATTTCCTTCTCCTAAACAACCTATAGTTTCTCAACAACCTACTCAACCTTTGGTTGATCAAGTGGACGAACCAATCTCAGATTTGGTCGATCCCACTCTTCTTTCATAGAGTGATCCTAATGCGATTGAACCAATGTCATCTTTAGTCAACCCCACTCTCCCTTCGGAGAGTGAATTTCATGAAGCGGTTGAATTGATTTCAGTATCGATCAATCCCACTCTTCCTTTGGAGAGTGAAGTGTCTACTAGTCACCTTTTCTTCACTGCCAGTTCAGAACTTACTGAGCAAGGGGGCACTGAAATTGCTTCGGATCAACCCCCACCAAACTCTCAGATTGCTTCCTTTGCTTGGGATAGCCTAGTTGAATCGTGCCTTCCTTCTGATGCACCTTTCCAGATAAAGGTCAAAGTTGAATCATATACGATTGCTCATTGTATTGTTGATGAAGGAGCCTCAATTAGTATTTTTTCTGCTCGTGCTTGGCGAGGCATGGGTTCCCCCAGCCTTGTGTTGACTGCTAGTCAGTTACTGGCGTTTGATAGAAGAACTTGTATAGCCTCCGGAATTCTTGCTTAAACACCTGTTACTTTGGGTGGGAAGATAGTCTTAGTTGACTTCATGGTGATAGAAGACCTCTTGGACGTGATTATGCCTATTCCATGCAAGTTGTGGTGTCAACATTATTTCGTGTGATGTACTTTAATCATGGCAAATAAATTGTCACTATCAATCAGTTGGATTTTCTTGATTCGTCTCCTAACCCAACTAGAGACTAGGTCTTTCCTTTATTGATTCCCAGTGTTTCTATAGACACTACCCCACCACAGGTGAGCTATGTGGCCTCATGTCCTCTGCGTTCAATTGCTACTAAGAAGCAGCCTCTGTTTTCATGCTTACCTTCCTAGGACTTGGTCCTAGCAGTTGACCAGGTGAGTCATCCTATACAGACTATGGGGCCTAATCTCCACTTTGTCAATCCATTTGAAAGTTTAGACATGTGTCTTATCTCAGATGATGTCCTTCCTTCGGATGAAGTGTTCCTAGATTCTTTGATACGGTATAACCTTCTTTTGGATGTTGGTTCAGTTGTAACTAAGTCTAACCATGAATTTCTTAAGAAGCTTGATATTTCTATTGACCGATCTCCTTCTTTTGGTCTTGTTGAGTCTTTTGACTCTTCCTTCAAACAGCAAGTCAGTGATCCTGATGAGTTTGATTTTTCTTATGATTTTTTCAACTCTTGTGATACTGAGTTTATTTCTGCAGACTCTATATCCCTTGTTGATTTTTTCTCTCCTTCTGAGGTTGATCTTACTGATTATAAACCCTCGAGCCTTGGTTCTATAGAATCTTCTTCGATCGATTCTGCCTTGACTTTACCTTTTATAGAAGATAGCAAAGTCACATGTGTTTCTTCCAAAGTGACCTGCATCGGATCTTTTCTTCTAAATATGATCCTCATGTTGTTGTTTCTTGGAGATAGGATTTGTAGTTGGATTCACAACTGTTTATTGGCCTTGCCTTGTTATTCAAGTCATGATTGCATTTGCATGTGCCCTTCTCGCGCTTATGAGCCTGATGCCAGCTTCCATGCTTTTAGCTCGTTGTATAAGCCCTCATCTTTGTTCTTGTCGTCGCTAAGCCTTGTATCATTTTGCCTTTGCAACTTGACACCCTTTACCTTGAGGAGATGTTCCCTGAGTGTCTTTATCCTGCTTATGTTCCTTGCATTATGCATAGGTCTGTTCCTTGCGCTTGGAACTAGTTTCGCCTGCCTATGACACTTGTCTCCTCGCATTTAGAGCATTCTTTCTGCTCTCCTTCGAGCTCGTTAAAAACAATAAGGAGGCCACAAGTTGACTTTTCTGGACTCATTAAAACTTCACGGGAAAGATATTGAGTTTCTTTAGGCCCAGGTCTGACTCCTCAAAATAGACTTGATTGCCGAGTAAACTTGTCCGTTCAGGCTCGTTAATAATATGTGAATGGGCATCCACATTGGTGGTAGGTTATCACTTTCTCATACCAAGTGGAATAATACGAGAAAGGAACACTCTCTTTTCTTTGTAATTGAGAAGAGTATTCTCAGGCATAGGTTTATCACTTTTCCAGAGTTGAGGGACTAAACTTACAGAAAAGGAACTCCCGGTATGAGCTTAGTTTTCTCTTTTTCGTGCTCTGGACAAAACATGAAAAAGATTTCGAGTGTACTTTATGTCTTTGTCATGCTCGTTAAACCCTAAAGAACAAAGCATTGAGTTTATTGTTGTAAGCCCCATTTCTCGTAATCAAATGGATCTTTCTGAGTGATCTTGCCTTCCTTCACACTCGTAAAACTCAGGCTATATGCTGCTTTTGAAGGAGTGTTGGGTAGGTGGTAATTTAACCTTTTTTGGACCTTCGTGACTAAATACGAAACTTCTTCGGAAGCTAAGAGAGTTCTTCTGTGGTTTGTTTTATACTTTTTTGGCCTCAGGAGACTAAATTGTACGAAAAAGCACCCCCTAGAGTCTTCTTTGGAGTTTTTAGAATCTCTAAACTATGAAAACACCGTCGAGCATGTACTAGTTCAGGCTCATAAAATCCACGAATCAGTGCTTTATCAAGCATTCTTCTTTCTTTTCTTCAAGCTTGCCAAAAATGAAGATGGTCCCGAGTTTGGTTTCTTGGACTCGTTAAACCTTTACAAGGAAGAGGGGAAGGGAAGTTCATTCACATGTTTTTTACATCATGGAAGCAAGTCTTAGAACCTTGAACAAAGCACCGGTTTTGAGTCTATCAAATAGTTGGGCCCTCGTATTTTGACCTTTTCTCGATTTAGAGTTTCTTACTCCTCCAGTTGGTCTCTTTTCCAATTATATGGGGAATCTGTCAATGTCTCCTACATTGTAGATTTTTTTCGTTGGTCCTTTTGTGTCAAAAGCTGCCTAAGTCAATTTTGTGTCGTGCTCACTATTTAAGGATTAAACCTTTGTCAGACATTCTGTAGTTGCCTTGAATTTTTGTGTCGGCCATTCCTTGGTATCAGTTCATTACATCTTGTCTTTGGTGGTCCTTGTCATGAAATTCAGTACCAATTCCAGATCTAATTAGTCTTTGACTTACCTCATGTTGGATGATGAAGGATGCCTTAATGCCTTCCTTCCAAGAGATCTCTTCCTATCGACTGCAACACCTCTTGCTCTAGGAATGAGATTTAGAGTTTTATGACAGTGCCTTGGGGATTTTTGTCATCAGTGGCAATTTCCCTCGCTATTGGGTAGTGGGAATACCTTAATGTCTCATACTCGATGGATTCTTCAAGTGTTCGACTTCAAGTCCTTGTAATCACACTTGTTAGAATGTACTAGGTACCTTGGGGACCATTTTCATTAATGGTGGTTTCCCTCGTGTTTGTTAATGGTTTTCATTATTGATCGGTAATCAAACGGTTTTCTCCATGTTCGACTTCAAGTCCTTTATTCGCATGGTTAGGATTCGTACCTTTTGGGCGGTTTGGATTGAAGACCTTGGGTTGAAAATAGCATCGTCATTTTTGCTATTTCCCAAGCTGCGCAAGAACTTATCACATTTTATATGACATTTTGTTGAGACATAGATCCACCTTGTATTTTTGTGGCTATGATCTATTGTTGAGCATGGATCCACCTTGTTCATTTGTGGCCATGGCTCCTTTAGATTTGATATGGCGCCTTTTTGCATATTGAGCAACCATGATAGTTTCATCAGTTATACATATGTTGGATCTGCCTATATATTTATGGCAATGTTTTGTATATGGACGTGTATGTCCTAGAGATCAGTTTTTCTAACATTTATCTCTCTTACAGGTACCTTTGTTCGATCCTTTTGATCTTGGATTCTCTGCTCTCTCCATACTCAGCTGTTTCCTTTATAATGTATTTCGGCTATCGTCCTCCCCTCTAACCTCACACATTAGGGGGCATTTGTTATAGCTCAAAATGACACATCACTTCCTATGACCACTTTCCCATGATTCCGTCGCATGTCGACACTTCCATGACGACACTTCATGAAAAGTCACTGAAAAAAAACCTAACTTGGAGGACTTGTATCTTGAGTTCTGTAACTCCGTTTGACCTTATCTCTACACTATTGGAAAGGTATTTCTGTTAGCTAAAACTTTCCAGAAGACACCAAAGTCTGAAAATGCACAAAAATACCCTTAAAATGAGTTTTTTTTTGTCTATACGCGACTTTCCTTAAGGCAAACCCGCGTACGATACGCGAGTTGCTCTCTATGATACCCGCGTATGTACGCGAGTTGCTATATACATGCAAATTTCTATATTGGAAACCCGCATGTATTTCTTGTGTATGCGACTATTGTTTCTGCAACCCGCGTACGCCTCTTAAAAATGTCAAAAAACACGTCTTTTGAATTTCGGGTAGTTTGGGTAGTTATGCAACTAACTCCTTCAGTTGTAAGTACTTTGTATTCGCCCCTAACTCTTCCTTGAGGATATAAATAGAGGAAGGGAGGTCCATGAGGGGGGACTTGAATCTTTGCATTGTTATGCTGGAGGATTTGGAGCTCTCTTTGCCCACACCTTTGCCCTGGCGATCATCCCCTTGTGTTGCAGAGCTTGGAGGCTGAGTTCTTTGGAGAAGAGAAGCAGTAGAATTGGATCAAGGTTTTGTGAGGTGCCAAACTTGAAGAGAAGGTATACTTGTACTTGTTTTCAAGATTAATAAATATGTGATGTCCTTCTTCTTCCCAAATCATTGTTCAATGTGTGATTGAATCTCTGTTTATGATCATATGATGATGTTATTCAGATCATTAGTTCATGTTTATTTGATTATCATTGTTTTATATGTGGTCATAATGGTTTGAGGAAGGTATAATTTGTTTTGCAGGTCTCTTGGAGCAAGAGGAGCAAGAAGAGGATTGAAGGGCTGCTTGGATCAACCTTCATTTGGCTAAGGTATGAACCATTCTAATTTCAAAAACTTGCTTATATATACTTGCAGAACTATTTTCATCCACCTTTCAACCCCATTATGTTGATGGCCTCTTAAACCCTAGCCATTAGACACTTTCCTTTACAACAATGTCCCTCTTCAAAGTAAGTCCCGGCACTTCATTGGGAAATACATACTTGAATTCTTGTAGCAAATGATAGTCCTACAACTTGGGAATTTCATTTTCTGTTTTATCCAATATATGGGCTGCATACAATTGAAAAGTTTCCTACATAACTTCTTCAACTATATAGCTGAAATATGCGTAACAAAAACTTCCTTTTGGATTTGTTTTACAGCCCTTCAATTTCCTCCATCATCAATGCACTCAATTTTTTTTTTGTAGTAATCAATTTTAACTCGGTGTGCTTTGAACCGGTCAATTCTGATGAGAATATCATATGAACCAAGTGGAAAAATATTCATATTTACACACATGAACAATACACCTATTTCTAATGGGGAATTCTCTACTATTTGAATAATTTTCCTCTTGGTTCCTTTGGTTAATGGGACCAACCATGATTTACCATGCTTGGTTTTCTTAAAAGCACAAATCTCAACAATTTTAGGATTAATATAACTGTGAGTAGATACAGGGTCAATTAAAATAAAAATAGATTTCTTACCAATCATACCTTCAACCTAAACCACAATTTATTGATGATCTACTTGGAAGTCTTATAGGGAAGCATAAATTTTAGGTATTTTTCTTGCCACTTGACCCACATTTTCAGCTTCTTGAATGTTGTTGAATTTATTTGCAGTCCCATTCTAATGTAGACAATTTCTAAGAAAATGGTCCTCTCCACATCCCCAACATTTAAGTGGCTTATATCTCGGCTCTCTTGGCTTGTCGTCCAACATTATTGTTGGATTTGTCACAACTTGTGGTGGCTTCCTTGGTTGATTTATGAAATGAGGAGGCTTGAACTCCTTTTTCTTTGGTCAAATTTCTCATTCATGTTGTCGTTCCATGCCTTATGGAAATTTGTATTTCTTTTTCTTTGATCATAACAATACTTGGCCTTCCATATGGTCTCATCTATATTTTGAGGCTCATCAAACTCAATTCTATCTTTGTAGGACTGAGGCAACCCACCTAGAAAGTGTTTAATTTTTACCTTATCATCTCCTATATATTTGACATATCTCAACAACTTGAAAATTTAGTTGCATATTCTTCCATAATCATTTCGACCAATTTCACCTCATGGAGTTCTTTAATATTTCAATCATAGTACCTATCAAAGAGGCACGTTTGCTTGAAGTATTTCTTGAATTTCTTCCACCCAATCTTCCTTTCATTGACATTCTTAACTTACGTTAGGTGATCCCACCATATAGATGACCTTCCATTCAAATTGAATATGGACACTCTTGCTTTCATATTTCCTGAGTAGTCTTGAATTTGGAAACACTTCCTCATACCAAGAAGCCAAGCCTCAGCTTCTTGACCTTTTCTTATGTCACCCTCAAATGTAGGAGGTTTGACCTTCCTAAATTCTCCATGTAAATTGTGCTTGGAAGACCTCTTCCTCTTATTCCTATGAGATGAAGAGCTTGATCCTTTAGTGGAATCCTTAGAGTTAGATGACTCACCAAAAGAGAATTATGGAGTGTATGACCTACCCTTGGAAATCCTTCTCAAAGTATGGGACCTCTTGTGAGAATGTCTCCTTGAGCTACTCCCACTCCTTTCCTATTTTTATGAGTGATTCACAGAGTTAAGTTTTCGTTGGATGTCTATCCGAGTTTGAAGCATAGCTTCATTCAACTAATTTTGTTCTTGTTGATATCTAATCAACTTTTCATTGTTTTCTCTAATACTTTGTAGTTCCACCCTCAAGATACTCATTATTTTTGCAATGTTTAGGGGGGTCACTTAGTTTCTTGTTCCATTGGATCCAGTCTCTGCATTTTCAACCTGTATGTTTTCTCCCATGGTATTTGTCTCATCTTCATAAGGATCATGTGCATCATCCATGATGATTTAGGGGGGTCACTTAGTTTCTTGTTGCATTGGATCCAATCTCTGCATTTTCAACGTGTATGTTTTCTCCCATGGTATTTGTCTCATCTTCATAAGGATCATGTGCATCATCCACGATGATGACCTTCTTGGCCTAACTAAGACCAAATATTTTTCAACTGCACTATACTCATTATTGACCCTCAACAATTACTGAAACAACTTTGAATCTACAAAATTGTTCATATAAACACATTTTTTAGATTTATTACATCCTTATAAAATCTAAAATATTTTTTTCACACATTCTGGAAAATACCCATATTGACAATTTTTGTCAAATATGCCTATCAACACTTTCTTGGTCAAGTTATGGAAAAATATGAAGCACGAATTCATAATTTGGCTCTGCAAAATTATTCCCCTTTAGATAATCTTTCCAACGACCATAATTATTCTCAATTATGATCTACAAGCAAAACTGGCCCCAATTGTCAAACTGGCCCCAATTTATGCAAAATTGTCAAACTGGCCCCAATTTATGCACCTTTCCTATAGGTGCATTTAACCCCAAAGGCCGTCTTCATACACCTATAGAAGATATACTATGGAGAACTAGAATAATCTATCTATTGGCCTAGATAATACACATGATGAGTATTGTTCAACAATCTTTAGTTTCCTCATTGGACGCTCCAACCACTTTTTATAAAGTTCTGGAAATGGCTACTTCTGTATTTTTTGTCTTCTTCAAACTTAAATATTTTCACATTCCTATAACACCCCAGGATAATTCATCACCTATTCAATTTTATGCTTCTCCAATGATTGTTGTTAAAATACAGACCCAACTTTGTTTATTTAAAAAAAAAGTGGGGTTGATGTGGCCTGACACATGCCTGTTAAGGTGGCGAGGTCACCCTCAATCGACTATTGATGCACAATACCACTCAAACTTAGGAATTGGTGGTTTTCTAATTACCAACAGTGGTAACTCCTAGTGGAAAAGACAGTTTTTAAAAAGTTCTGTACGGGGGAGTTTTCAATAAAATGTTGACACACACACACCGTATTTTTCCACCCAACTCCCCGCTCTCCCAATTTAAACAATGCGTACATTGACGAAGTGTTGTGATTCATGGTCGTTGATCCCCTAGAATATCCGACGATCAATTATCCACCCCCCTACCATTACCCACCATGAATGTTTCCAAGGAATTGTGGCCCATGACTGTCAATCTTCCCTATCATCCAACAATCAGATCTTCTCTTACCTAATGCTAACCATCGCACAATTTGCTGAGGAGCTATCAACCTCAACCGTCGATCTGCTCTATCACTCAACGGTTAGATCTTCCTCCTCACTGCACTCCATCGTGGGAAACTTCTTGCACCTGAGTTTGATGTGGTGGGTTCACATCATACCTTATGGATCTCATTTCTCCTCCATGTCAAACCTCTTGGCTTTTTGGCTCATCCACATCACTCGTTTGTGTGGCATGGGTGGGACCCACATCGAAATTCCCAAATTTTTAAAATTTGAAATGATATGGATTTTTAATTCAGGAGGAAAGAGACTAATATTTGAAGGTATTTTATTTCCCCTTATTTATGTACTAACATAACCCGACTTTCATAGAACCATTTCCACTATAGGTCTGCAAATTTTCAAATTTTCCTCAACTATTCTATAACTTACACTAGTAAACCACATATCTAACCCACGTTCTGGTTAGAATTCAATTCAAATATCAAAACCATTTTCGTAGTGCATTTCATCTGCGAAATTAAATTTTTATTCCTGTACATGCGCATTTTGGCCCATACAACTTGGATGTTGCAACTAGAAGCTAGGATACCTCTCTATAACATCCCCATCTCTCAATTTGACTAGCAGGAGGGGACATTAAATGATTCAGGGTTCCAAATTCGTTTCCCATAACCATACTTATGAATTAATAACATCTAAATATATGTGTAGATACATAGTAAAAATACACAATTAAAATAACTCAATCCACAGACACACAACAAGTAATTTCAGGCATAATTATCACAGGAATATAAATAAAAAACATTGCAAATCAAATACAAAATAGTACTTATATTTAAACAAAGAATATCCAAGCAACTCATTGTGTAAGAGCGATTTTCCACCCAACCGTAGGCACTCTATACTACGTGTACTCTTTCTGTTGAGAGGCCACCCCTAAGCTAGACTATTAGGCCATCGGGTTGAAGGAAACACCTACAGGTTTCTCTCACTCATCCCACCACCCATTTTTCTCTCTATGTTTATCCAAAACTCATAAAAAGTTCTATAGATATCTCACTCAGCCATCACAACTATATCACTCCTCCTAACTGCCTCACACAACACAAGGAAGGAATTCCCCTTCATCGATCCACAATTCCCTCAGGGAATCCATCCCTTACAGTGCTTATCAAGGCGTGTAGTAAGAGACCAACATGCTGTATACTTTTTGGAGAACCTCATTTATCATCAACTATGGCTTCTCAAGCATCCCAGAAGTAGTATAACTCAATGGGTAAGGGTTCCTAGGTTTCCCAACCTTTATGCTCACTTACAACCATCTATCATTTCTTCCAAAATTCATTATTATGTCTTCAAATTCGAATTTCTGGGTTAAAATGCAGTTTGGTAATGGACATGAACAATAGTAGGAAAACTCTACGTAGTATAGAAACATACATGAGAGAATGATCAACGAGTGTTGAATCCAAGGGATATCAGATGATGGAGAAAAGACAACCGACATAGCTTCTGAACATAGAAGGAAAGGACTCATGACAGGTGACAAAACTATCACCACCCCCATGCTTCAATAAGTACATGAAACTACTTTCCCTCCAACCTCACATATGCATTTAATGTTTGGGTTAATAGTCAAGATGAAGTAATTGGGTGATTTTCAAGATGAAGTAATTGGATCATTTAAAGAACATGGCATATTTTTGGACGAGTTCTAAGGTTGACACTTGGTAACATAGGATTTAGTTTCCCCATAGGACCCATTTCCTCTTCCTCTCTAGTGGAATCATAGCCCCTCTAGTGCTCTTTACACATCCATCTCTGACCATTTTATTAATTTCCAACATAATATTTATATACATTTTGAATTTGAGTGATTATCCAATAATACAACCCAAATAAAAATATATACATCATGCATGCCTAGCCATTCACTAGTCAATCCTTAGCCTTGAGCTTTGCATTAGGAGTCCATAGTAACATAATTACACCATTTACATAATTTTGATTAAATACATTCCAAGTCAAAACTAGGGGCATTACAAAATGTGCAAATGCACATGAAAATAAAAGAAGTTTATATAAGAACGAATAGAAGAAAGAAGAAAAACTTGGCTACAAGTAAACTATGTATTTGTGAAATATTAGAGGAAACTACACGAAGAAAATATCGTGCCATGAAAATGTTCAAAACTTTACTTGACTTTTCTCCAAGAATAATTCATCTAAAGGATCAATGTTTCTATAGCTAAAAGGACATATGCTATCTAATTATGGTGGAGACTAACTTACCCTTATAAGTATTCAACTTGGATCTGCTTTAGAGTTATGTATTTACTTCTTGCCCAATACTCATGGTTCTTGGATCCATCAAGCACACAAAGGGATAAAAAAATTCAATATTTTTTATCCCTCTCAACATGTAATTGATCTAAATTTAATATGGATCAATGCTAGTTTATTTATAGTTATTTAAATAAAATACATAATGTTCCATATCTTACTTCTTTTGTTTTGACATACAATAATTTACAAAAAAAAGTTGCTTCTTTTACTCATTTTTTAAGCATTATACATATACAAAAAATCTTTAACATCCCCCCTCCGCCCAAGCTATAGAGAACCTCACTTCTCGTGGAACCAAAATATAATATTTTCCAGATAGATTCAAACATTGTTAAGGAAGGAAAACAAATTACATAATACAAAGTTTCATTAAACGATGCAAATCTTGAGAGGCATTCAAGACAAATAGTTATAATTATACTCCTATTCTCACAAGAGAAACAATATCCATTTTGAAATATTTAGTAGCATGTATATTTGTTAAGGGGTCCCTCATTTGATTAACTACAAATTTTTTTTCTAATAGCTGCTATGAAATACATATTAACAAGTAACAACTCTTGGTATTCATTCAAACTGTTGGAAATGCTAAGGGTATTGATATAAGCATTCTTGGTATGAAGCAATGGTATTGATATAAAAATTATTGGTATGAAGTATGACTTTTTTTTTAATGGAAATTGAAAATGAAATTCAAAAGAAATTATTTCTAAATAACAAAAAACAAATAGGTGTATCCTTGAATAACCATGTTGCTTAACCAGAAAAAAGTTCTAAATTACATATTAAAATTAGACAAGAAATTGGTGACAATAAAATTTTTGATTGTTGCTTTCATAGGGGTCTAGATATCCATGGCTCTGCTTGTGTTTGGAATATTTCCGATATGATAATTTGAATTTCGTTACAAAATTATGTCTAAATCATAACACTCGTGATTGGATCTTTCCAATTTAGATGTTTACAATTCCCTGGTCAGCTGATGTATATGTTGAATTCATGTTAATATAAGCATTTGAATTCCTTGAAGGGGGTAATATTTCTTTAAGAAAAGATGATTATATTATACTATTTCATAATCTCTTGTATATAGGATAATGGATTGGCTTTTTTATTGCCTGCCAATTTTGGAATTTTTTGTTATCCTTAAAAATTTTCACTGCTAACAAACAAGGAAATAGTTTAATTAGTAAAATTAAGACATTTATGTTTCAACTCAATCAAGGCTTGAAAAATATATTAGTACCTTGCAAAGGCATTTTTTTTCTTCCAAATGTGATCGCTTTTATCACCTTATTTCATGTGTGAAGAAAGGATTGAAAATATATAAACAATAAAAATGCTCAATGAAATATTTATTTGTGGAGCTCCACATTGTTTGCGTTCATTTTTGAAGAAATATGATTTTGAGCAACATCTAAAGGATGTGCATTTAGATATACTTCTATCAGAATCCAAAAAAAGAACTGCAACTGAAGGATGTTTTAATAGTTAAACCAAGTGTATCAAACAATAATTATAAGTATTCATTACATGTGGAATCTCAAGCACTATTTTTCCCTATGTCAACCCCTTCTCCTCATCCTCAACAACAAGTTCCACATGATGTAGAACATTTATCTTTTCCATCTTAAGCAAATAGTGTGCCAATTTCACATGTAATATATATGATGGAAAAATGACCTCAACTTAATCCATCTATAAGGTTTATGGGGACACACGTGACATATCCACTTGAAAAATAGCTTCAATTGAACAAGACTATAGAACCATATTTTGTAGCGAATTTTAAAGAACAACAAAATTTGGAGCTATAAAAATAAAGTTACTAGCAACAATTTGATAACCTTCCATATAAGAAGAGGATATGGACCACTTACTAAGGTTGGTACAGACTTCCCATGCAATAAAGGTAAGGAACCTACTAAGTTTGTTTATGTATGAATGTAGTATTCTAACTCCAAATAGTGGTGGATTCATAACGATTATGGTGCAGTTGAAGGGAAACTTATGAATCACTTTTGACATCTCAATTACCCTCCCAAAAATAAAATATGTTTGACCACTGGAGGAGCTATTAGATTGAACCATCTCCAAGTGCATTAAGATTAAGAATTGAAAAGGTTGTACATCTTTCCAAACTATTTCTTCCATCACATTAAGCATTCACATATTAGCTTCAACATTTTTCTAGTGATTCATGTGTCTAATGAGTTCCATATTTGAACAAAATTCTTTTGAATAAAATGTGTTGGACGTAGTAGGTGAAAATCACCAATAAGGTATTCTCTTGTGTTCATTCAGAACTGATCCAATCGATATTGAATTCCCTATTAAAGAGATTGTGACTCTACAAAAATGTATTCTAGTGTTTATAAATACATGTATGCTGAAACACATAAAAATTGTGACCTTTTCTATGATCTATTAAACAAAAAACTCCTTCACATTCTCACGCTAAAAAAAATATTCATCATCCAAAAGTTGTATCCTACTTCAACTCTTACCATTCAAAATATTTTTATCTAATAATTGTTTTACTCAAATAAATGTAAATGAAAATTGAAACACAAATAGTGATGAAATTCCTATTTATTGTGAGACATTCAATAATAAACTTGACTAAAATTTTACCAACACTACAACAAAACCTTGTGATTAGCGTCTCTTTTAGATTCCTTTTTAGTGTCCACTATCACTTTTAGTGTATTTTTCATCATTTTTTGGACAAATTGGATGCTTTCCCATGGAATGGTGATTTTAATGGAATTATTAGCATCCCTTTTTAAAAGTTGACGTTATTTTGGATGCTAATTAGCATCCCAATGAGCATCCCTATTATCGTCCCAATTAGCATCCAAAATAGCATCCCATATAGCACCTAGAATAGCCTCCAAAAAATGTCCATAATAGCACCAAGCTTAACACCATATATTGAGCCGGGGTTAATGCCAGGAATTGCGCCATGAATGTTGCCAGCAAAAACATCTGGCATAGCACCAAGTATAGAGCCATGAATTGCGCCTAGAAAACATCCAAAATAGCGTCAGGTATAGAGAGAGGTATAGAGTTTGGAATAACTCTAGAAGCGTAGCATCCCAACTAACATCCAAAATAGTATCCCATATAACACCCAGAATAGCCTCCAAAAAAATTCTAGAATAGCACCATATATTGAGCCAGGGTTAATGCTAGGAATTTCTCCAAGAATTTTTCTAGGAAAAAAATCCGACATAGCTCCAAGTATAGAGCAAAGAATTGTGCCTAGAAAACATCAAACATAACACAAGTTATAGACCTAGGTATAACGCCTGGAATAATGCCAGAAATTTCGAAAGGAACCATGCTAGGAATTGGGTTTGAAAAAATCCCAACATAACATTAGATAGAGTGCCAACATTAGCACCAAAAATTGTGCTAGGAAAATAACAAGCAATTTCAGAAGGAATTGTGCCAGGAATTGCACTAGGGATAGTGCTAGGTATAGAGCTAGACATAGCATGAGGAATTGCGATAGGAATTTTTGAAGGTATAGTGCCAGGAATTTCCCTAGGAAAAGGGCCAAGCATAGCACTAGGTATAGAGATAGGAATAAAGTTAAGAATTGCGCATAGAAAACATCCAACATAGTGGCGAGTATAGATCTAGGCATATCACCAAAAAATTGAAAGGAATTGTGCCAGGTTTATAGCCAACAATTACACTTAGAAAACTATCCGACATCACATTAGATATAGTTCTAGGATTAACGCAAAAATTTTTCACTAGGAAAATAACCAGGAATTACAGAAGGAGTTGTGCTAGGAATTGCACCAGGCATAGTGCCAGGTATAGAGCTAGACATAACACTATGAATTGCTATCGGAATTTCGAAAGGTATTGCACCAATAATTGTCCCAGGAAAAGGTCCAAGCATAACACTAGGTATAGAGATAGACATAGCACCAAGAATTGCACTAGGAAGTTCGAAAGGAATTGTGCTAGAAAAAAGTGTCAGGAAAACTCCAATGTTGCGTTAGGGTATTTCCATGCATGTTGGCATAAGTAGAACCTAATTGTCCATTTTGGAAACTAAGAGACCCTAATTAATCGTAAATAACCCTAATGGAATCCTACGGTCCCGAACGACATTATCGTGTGCTTAATTACAGGTTGTTGATGATGACGATACATATTAACAATGATAAATATGACAATGATGATTACTACAATATTTAGTAGGATGTTGATGAAACGAAGATATCAATGTCAATAATGATGATAAAAGTGATTATAGAACTATTTAATATTGATTGGTCCTAATGGAAACGTAATTCACCCTAATGCATTGAATTTACCATAATAGAGACATGGACATCGAGTGGGGTCTAAAATATTCATAGAAGTAACTAGCCCATGGACTTGACTTAACAAGCATGATGATGAAAATGATGTTGATGTAGCATATGACATTAATGATGATGATGATGACAACAAAATCAATGTCCACAATGATGATGCATTTGATAATATTTCTATATACTAATTGATCCTAATGGCACTTAAATGTCTGTAACGACATATGAGCGACATACAAATATCACCTCAAAGACTCATTATATCACTTTCTTTATATTTTATAAAAATATATATATTTTAGTAACATATATTTTATTGACCTTGTCATTTTTATTTATCAATTTATTCATCATATTTTCCTCAATGATCCCAACTTATGCTTCTAGGTTTATAATATCTAGATCAAGGAGGAAGACACTAAATTATTATCAATGATCTTCGTTATGAACAAAAAAACCATTATAGGATTCTCACCCACACCCCTAGGAACACTCTTTACTTGGAACCCCATGGATTTTCCACATAATGTTTATTTGTATAGTTTGGTGGCTCATTCATATGACCATGTCAACATGGTACTCAACATAACTAAGTAACTTGATATATCCATAAGCATAATTAGAGTTAGTCGAAACAATATAATTAATGAACTGATCAGTTCTACCCTTTAGACTACCCAACACACAACACAAATTGTGCAATAAACACCACATAGACACACTTTGTTCCCCTTGCACCACACATACCACGTAATCCATAGTTGCACCATAAGTGCCACACATAGCACATTGTGCAACATGCGCCATACATAATAGAGACATGGTACATGTACCATTGACATAATTGGTTACCATTCCACATATAAGTCATGCATGAACAAGGAGTATTCCACTCCTATTATGCAACATGCAATCAAAATGGTTATGAAGGTGATGAGTCTTCTTACTGATGTTTGTTGGATATGGCTAACAAATGACACAAGGCAAGAAAACAACACAACAAAGTGTACAATATGATGGAAAATAAGTTATGGAACTACCTACATTACAATAAGTTTCAATATGGTTTATAGAATAATCATTGGTAAGAATATTGATCGTTGAACACAGTTTAAAGTTGCATAAACATAGCACCATCTGACACTAAAGGAATAAAAACAACACAACTTCCATAGAACTACTAGATGCCATGGGAATAAAAAAAACACAACTTCACGCCACACTCAATGCCATTTATCTTCACCCAATAATCATTATCACCCTTTTAGGACACAAAAAACAAACAAAACACAATCTTCCATTTGAAAAAAAGTTATATTTTACATAATTTAAAAATTGGCATGATTTAATGAATTTAATATTCGTATTTTCAAATTAAGGTCATATTTCCTATGAATGTGGATTACATAGATAATATAGAAAGGTACATGTGGAAAATTGGACTTGGACATTTGGTTTCACTTGTTTAGCTTCACTTAGAGAAACTTAGTATAACATAGCATGGTTAGATTGACTTGGACCTACTTCACTTTTAGACATCACATGGTAGACTTAACAACGAACATGCATGACTAAGGGTTTGTTTGAATTGGACTTACCACTAAGTTGTCTTGACTTGGATATAATTTTCTCTTTGATATTGCATGGTAGGATTGATAGCGTTAGATTCCAAGTTGTGATTTAGTGATTGGAATGGAGTGTTGTTATGCAAACAATTTAATATCCAACTCTAATTGACATAGAGATCTTGTATTTGAAGTACTTGATTGAAATTGAATCGTTGACATAAAGTTGGCCATGAATGAATGGTTGAATGGATTACACTAACCATTGGGGCTTATGCGTACAACTTCCTACTATATCAGACATTGCACCATGCACTACACCAGGTCAAGGATTTGTCCCCTTTGCAATTAAGAGTTGAGTTAACTTTATTGCATAAAATGTCCATGAGCTATTGTATACCTTCCTTTTACACATTAGTCAAATTCCTTACATTTTGTTTTGGTAGTCGATGATAACCCTGTGCCACAATAATTTCATTTAAATTAAAATTCTTGATTTTATTCATGTGGATTATTCACATCGCTCACCCACATACACAAATAACAACAAATAAACATTATAATAAAAACAAATTAGTGCAATTATAACTTGTAATTATTGACATCATATAAATAACAACTATGAGCTAGAGAAATGAAGCTACTAACTAATGTAAGAACATCCATTGAAATTCCAATACTAACAATGCTAATGATTTTAAGTGCCATATCTTGTGACCTTCTTGCACTTGCAAATAAATATTGTTGAGTGCAATATAACACTGAAACCTTTTTATTGTGGGGGTGTGCGGATAAAGCTCATGTGATGTATGATGATATTGTCATTGTCAATGGAGGAGACATAAATCTTAGGCACTAACAAAATATTCTAACCATCTATGGCTAATAAGGTTAGCCATCCATCAATTTTAGCAACTCTTATATTCCCTTTGAAATCCTCCCGATGCTCACCATCTTATTCACAATGTTTTCCCTAACCTAGGCTCACCACTTTTCCCCATCACTTTGAGTCGCATTGTACTTTCCATCTAGAGCTTGTATTCAACCTTGAACTTTTTCTTTTAGGGTTTATATTTTCTCTCTTATTCTTTGGATCACGGCGAGGGACTTGGGAACCCCTTCTGGATGGATGGAATATTTAATTCTTGAATATGACCCCTTTGAGTCACTTTTTTCTCTATTTAAGAACCCCTTGAATCATATTTTGAGTGAAAGGAAGTCTCATACGATCATAATTTTCCTCTTGATCAATACCTTCTTTAGGGTGGTGGAGTTCATCTATGAGTTCATGAAGAACCTCCTGGGTCTTATTTCATATGCATGCCACATGTTGCTTGGATGTGCCTCCCTTTTGATTGGGCTCTACGTCTCATATACTTCTCGACATATACTTATAAACAACAAATAAAATTATGAATATCGGAGGTTTGAGTTGCTCTCTAGGTATGTGAATGTTGTTTTCCTAGTTATGATTGGGTCTCTCATAGTTTTGAAGTCCATCGAGAGAATTCTAGATCCCTAGGAGATTTATTCAAATTGTTTATTGATTGTTTTGGTTCGAGGACTTATAGTCAATATTGTGGGGTTGGAATTTTCCCATGAAGCACATCATCATTCCCATATTGGTGGTTGTTCCCATTCTCAATCTCATGAAATTCATGGAAACAACCACACCTACACAATGTGTGCCTCCTGCATAAATGGATCCTGACTTTGCCTCTCCTCACCATTGCCTCATGCAAACTGTTACTAGTCATTTTATGAGCACTTTAGTTTTCAAATGAGAATTGATCCTTTGAGATAATCATGGTTCCACGTCTCTTCCACACATATATTTTGTTCGTTCTGTGTCCCTTCTAATTTTTTTCTTCAACACTTCAGAACTAGCGATCATGAGGAAAATTGGAGACAAGATCAAAACCCCTTGTTGAAATATTCATCAACATTCTTTTACATTTCAATGACATCAATTATTTTCATTTGCAGTAGTTATAGTAGCTCCGCCCAACATCTTTTTCATAGCAACTCGTCCTTGGGCCTCTTTTTCCCATGCCCAACCCCATTACACTCAATACTAATATAAAGTACCATGTCTCTTTTGTGTCATGTACAGTCAACAAAATATTTTTTTGTTCGCTCTTAGTTCCTCCATATTGCATCTATAACAGTAGGAAACAAAACATTTTGCTTTTGCAGATCCTTGTTTTTCTATGGCGCTTCCACCAGTTACTAGCAACATACTCATGGGATAACAATGCTCATCGTTTTTTTTGTCCAGTCATGTTTGGTAGTTTTATTTTAACAGCTGCAACCACACATTTAAGCATCATCCGGATCAAGTTCTATTCAGAGACATGCCCTCCAACTCGGGTCTATGTAGGAACCTACTTCCTCTTAACACCTCTCAACAACATCCAAATTGGGTTCATTTGGAGGTGTTCCTTCCCACCCTGATCTATGTAGGCACCTTTTCAATTCAACAACTCTTCATGAAAACATCTGGATTGGGGTCGTTTGGAGACATGCTCTCTCACCGACATGCCCTCTCACCTCGGTTGATTTAGGCACTTGCTCAGTTCAACTTCCTTTGGAGACACAACCTCCCACCTTAATCTATGTAGTCACTGTACTTTAGTCAGCACCAACACACTCTTCAATATATTCATTATTTTGCAGCACAACTCAACAACTATCATTTTAGACTTGGTTTCAGTTTTCTCACACTTCACCTAAGAGGAAGAAAAAAGGGATTTTTTCCCGTTCAATTAGGAGGAATTGGTATGAATGGGAGGCCCATCCATCACAATATGATGTTTGGATTTGGTTCACACCCCATTATCAAATTAGATTGGTTAATTTACTTAGATATATTATTAAATAATGGTTATTCTTTTTTACTTGTCAAATGTGGACACACATGTAATCCTATATAAATGTTATGAAGCTTTCATCTAATATAAGTTCATATTAATTTCTTATTATATGTATTTTGTTTCTTCTAAGTTTGATTATTGAGTTTCATATGTATGTGGATCAATACTTTATTACATAAAATTTGTTAATACCTTTGATAATTACCATTTAACTATTTTATTTTATTTTTGTTGTTTTCTTATGTGGTTTTCTGCTCCATAACTTCATGGAAAGAATTTCAAGGGGCCCACCCGAAGGGAGCTCACCCTGTAAGAACCGGTTTTGAGAACTTGTCCCTATAGGGGCCAGAGAATTCAATATTTGACCTCGACCTAATGACAACTTGGCCACATAATCTCCAACCAACTGAGCTACCCCACTGGACTAATTTTTAACTATTTGTTTATTATAGTAGATTCAATATTTAATATATATAGTCATATTGAAATTGTTATTGATAATTAAATACATAAAACCACCACACAATAACACTTCACTTCTATACCAAAAAATCCTAAAAGAAACATTACAAAAAGAATGAAAAACTAAAACAACAATAAAAACGAATTATATAACAATAATTAGCAATAAATCAATATTTTCAAAAAAGACCACAACTTATGAAACACTTAATACATTTGAAAATATCACAAACAAAATATATAGATAATTTAAAACCACATATTTTAATTTTTTTTATCTTAATATAAAAAACATTAATATTATTGTATACATAAACTCTAAACCAAAATCTATTTTAACCTACAAACTAAATATTAAAATTAAGAAAAAAAACATAAAACAAAACAATTATTTAATTCCCTACTTACTAAATATTTAAAAAAAGAAACATCATAAAACAAAATAACACAAAAAATATAAACATAGTTTAAAAAACATGCTAATATTTAAAGAATAAACATCATAAATCAAAATAACAAAATAACAAAATAACAAAAACTAAAAATACTAAACATAGTTGAAAAAACACGTTAAGCAATGCAACACAACACTAGTGAAAAGAAACTTCATATAAACAAATTAAAAACATTATATTAAAAATTAGAAACATCTCCAATAATATTTTACTTGATTGTATATCACATTTTCAAGGGTTTTATTATTTTATTATTTAATTGATGCAATTTCTTATTGTTTAGGAGGAGGTCCCCGAGCACAGAGAGATGGCCAAACACTACAACTTTGTCATCCATGGGGCCTAATTGAACTAGGTTTTTTCTAAACTTTCTTTCTCTAAATATTTCTTCGTTGGTTTTCTTAGAATACACGTAGAAGATCAAATGTAGCTTAATGAAATGCTGTAATTTCAAAAAATTTCTTAGTTTCTTCTAACCAGTTTCATTGGTTTTCTTAACATGCATGAAGGTGATCCAATATAGGCATACATAAAAATGGGGCTCGTCGATGTTTAACTTTGATCCTAAAGAAATGCACAAGTATGTTCAGAATCACGTCTGTTTACATTGGAAAGATCATCTGATAGCCCCTCTCTGAGTAGTACCCATGACTAAAACCTCTCACTTGAAAAGCCAACCTAGTAGAGAAAAACGGTCTTAAAGGGTATGGTTTAATCCAGTGAATCTCCAGTTTAGATCTTCAATGCGAGGTTCATTTGAACCATCAAAAAGATATTGCAACTATGGTACAATGTAAAATCCAATAAATAGAATACCGTTGGAGGGAGACTGATTCGTTTGGAAGAGATCCAAGGAGAAAGAATTCAACCGTTTAGGGGAGGAGGAAAGTAATCCAATCTATGGTATGTTTATGATATTTTTTTTATTTGAGTTTTTGAGTTTTTTTATTCCAATTTTCTAATGTGTATAATGAAATATTCAATTGCAGAGGTTTCCTGTAGATTTCATGATGACGAAAACATATTCAATGAAGTTCACTCAAGACTCAATTTTTCACCAGCCCTCACTCTTTGCTGATAAACTTTAAAAAAAGAAGAAATTAATAACATTCAATAGATTATTTTCTTTCTTTTTATGAGAAAAAAATATTTGTATATCTAAAAATTTATTGAAATGAATATATATATATATATATATAAACCATTGTTTTGACTGCTTTCGATTTATTTTATCTCCGCTTGAGTTTGTCCTTATTTGGGCTAGTAATATGAGAGACGAGAGACACTTTATATTATAATTCAATGTGTAAACAACAACACATAAAGAAGTCTCATAAGATATATTTTCCATATAAGATAAGTTGAATCAAACCAGACTTGAAAAGGGTTCTAAGCATAAGCGAGTGCTCTTATAGATATATTTTCCATATACAAAACCGGTTGGTTGTTGTCTATAGGCTCTTTGATAAGTGGTCATTAAATAGAGAGGAGAAAGGTACGTGGAACATCGAGATGACAAGAAACTCATCTGATGAAATGCTAGCTTTCGGTCTCTCGAACAAATGAACGAAATGGTTCATTCCCCCATGACTAAGGTAGCATTTAAGTGGTAAATTTGAGAGTGTAAGGGTAGCCTTACCATGACGGGAGATTTTCCATCGACTGTTTCAGACCTTTATATATTTTAACTTAAACATAAGATTTAGTTTTTAAATTTTTTTTATCAATGTTTTAAATAAAATAAATTATTATTTAAAATTTCAATAAAATTTAGATAAAAATATATTTCATTCATTTATTTTAATAGTTTTTATTACTTTTAAAAATATTATCATTTTATTTATCTAATTTTATAGTTTTTTATTACATTTTAAAAATATTATCTAAGATAATATAATATTCAATTTACACCATTAATTTATGTAATTTTTTTACACATTATATTTATTAGTCATAATAATTTTAACTAACAATTATAAGATGTTATTATTATTTTTTTCATTTTTTTTAATTGGAAATGGTTTACAATTGTTTTCAAACACATTACTTAGTAAGCATAAAGTTAATTGAAATATAAATAATATAGTTTTGGCTGAGAATTTGCAGTTATAGTTAATGGCATCTTGTGGAGAATCTGCGGTTAGTAAATGTATATTGTCGACGTTTCGAGCCATCCTTGGCTCATCGACGATATACATTTACTGACCGCAGATTCTCCACAAGATGCCATAAATAATATAGTTGTATAAAAATTGTATTCACTAATTTTCATAATTTACAAAGTAATTAAAGGATTTCATAAACCATGGAAAATAAATTCTTAAATCTCATAATTATAAAAGAAATTAAAAGATAAAACCAAATTTTTCATTTCACAAAAAACATAAACACTTAAAAATAAATTATTGTTTTTCAAAGTTGTCTACATTTCTTAAAAAACTAACATAATTAAAAAAATAAAAAATTAATTACATTAATATTCTGCTTATATTTAATATGATAAATAATGTAATCTAATAAATATTATAAATCATTGTTTTTATAATTTTTTATGTATATTAAGAGTAAATGAATGAGAATAATATTATGATTTTAATTTCTCATACATAATATAGTGAATTATTAAACTTTGATTATGGATAAAAAAGATTAAAATGCTTAGTTTTTATGTACACTTTCATTATGACAATAATAATATTATGTTAAAATTAAGTATATTTTTAAAAAAATCTAAAAAAATGTTTTAATAATTATAATAAGATTTGTTTGTTAAGAAATAAATTTCTTAATTCTTATTAATAGTAAAATTTATAAATTAATTTTTTTATAAGATAATTATTTTATATATACATTTATGAATGATAATTGGTATTAACATTAAAGTTTAAATAGTATCCATAATCAAATTTTTATTAAAATACAAAGTTGTTTTAACCATTTGTTACTATATGGTGGTTGCTAAGCACAATGCAAAAAATGAAGCAAAAATTGGTGCAAATTTGGAGGCGAAACTTGATACATATTTGGAAGTAAAACGTGGTGCAAAATGGGATGCAAAAGTGGTAGCACAAATGGATGCAATACTGGAAGTTAATTTGGATGCCAATATGGTGCTAATTGGGATGTCTATTAGGAAGCAAAAGTGGGCACTCTCTAGGAAGCAAAATAGGATGTGATATAGGAAGCAAACCTCGACATTGTTTAGGAAGAAAAGTTGGACGTTATTCTGGAAGCAAAAAATAGACGCTATTTTGGACGTCATAAATGATGCTATCTAGGATGCAAAAAAAGACGTTTTTGAGATGCTTTAATTTTTGTCCATGACACGTCCCATTTAGTGTCTAGTTTGACGACTCAATGTAAAAAAAAACATTAAAAAGAGATGCTAATTCTAGAATTTTTTCAAATGTGGTTCACCATTTGTTAGACGGCTACTCCACGAAAAATTCCAATACCTGATATTCAAATTGAATCAAGGTATGGTCAGCTCATCATTCACAACATTTATTACAAAGGGCTTCACAAGAGCATCATGTCACTTACAAGAGTAGAACTCTGGGTGGCTAGGGTAACATTCATTCCTCCCAACCACCCAAGCTACATCCATTTGACATGCTAATTCTAGAATTTGTTGTAATGCAAAGACCAATTTTTTTTAACTTACTAATTAAATCAACCACTTAATTATTACTAATATTAATTAAAAAAAATAATGCTTAATATAACTTTGGTATTGCTATAATTACATTGAGAAAAAAGTATTCCTCGTCTTAGTTAATAGAATAGGTGGAACATGTTTACCAAACCACGATAAAAGAGATAAACATTAAATCCTAATTACATATTTCAATAAATTCAATATTACATAGTATCGTCTTAGTTAATAGAATAGGTGGAACATGTTTACCATACCATTTAGAAAATACCCTTCATGACCAACTCATAGTGATAAATTATTTACAGCGAATTTTATAATGCATTGTATCCATTAACGGGATTGAGTCAAACAAGGTGCTTTTACACTTTGGTTTGGAGGAGATGTCTATTTTTTTTTTACAAAAAATTGAGAGTTTTTAAAAAAAAAATGAGAGACTAATATGAAAAAGGTTCATATCTTATAAAGTAATAATAAAAATAACATCATTCTTAATTTAAAGGTTTTAAATGATAATTTTTATTTTATTTTTCGAATGTTTGATAAATTTATATTAAACGAAGTTAAGGTAGATCTATGTTAATTTTAATTTTAAATTTTAAACTACATTCTATTTAAAGAAAAAAACTTAATATAATTCAAGTAAATTTTGACTTATCGAATTAATTTTTGATCAATATCAATATGTATTTAGTATGAGAACAAGTCATTTTCTCAACTTAAAATTCAAGATTAATTTTACTCAATATATATGGTTGAGTGAAGTGGATATAAATCTGGTAATCCTTTTGAAAAAATAGTTCATGTACACCAGTATGGGTAGGCTCCGCTTTCTCTTCACAACAACCAAAAGCGAATTAATGGATTTTACAGATATACCCCCTATGTGTTAGAAAAACATGATCATAGATAAATAACATAAAATAAAATGTACAAATAAAATAGATAAAAACATAATACAAGAGAGACACCAATATATGTGGTTCACCTAATCTGGGTTATGTCAATGGAGAAACAACTGATCTTTTTATTTATTTTTTTCAGCAAAATGAAGAGATACAACCCACAACACACTCACTGCAACTTTTTCTCACTCTCTTATAGTCTCTTTTTCAGACACACTAGACTTTAACAATAATGCTCAGTCGTATTGCAATTTCATCATACATAAATAGGGTTACCTTCTAGGAAAAAAATCCCTAACATAACTTCTACCATCAAATTTGCAACCTAATGGTGAATGGTTTAGATTGACTACAGAAATTAAAACATTTTACAAGGAAAATTTTTCAAACTTTTTGCTATGGAGGCGCTGCCCCTCGACCCCCTAACAACAATATTGCGGGGGGAGTCCCCACACACCCCCTGTTAAGTATTGGGATCCGAACATGGATGAAACACGAACTATGAATCAAGAAGATCATAATGAGGCTTTGCAACCAACAATCACCCACTTGGATATTGATTACATCAACTCCATCGCTACTACATATTCTATACTATGATCCACCTTAGACCTATAAATTTTCTCATCTTCACCTTCATGCTTGTAGGCCAAGTGAAACTAAGAATGAACTAAGTTTCTCCTTGGTTACTACCTTTGTCAACATGCTTGTAGGATTATGGATAGTATGTATCTTTTCCAACTTCAATTGTCCATCTTCCAAGACAAATCATACGAAATGGTACTTGAGTTGTATATGTTTAGTCTTAGAATGGAAAGTTGTGTTATTTGCAATATGAATGTAACTCTAGCTATAACTATAAAACATGCTATTTTCTTACTTCTTACCCAATTCCTCCATGACCTTTGTATCCAAATTATCTCTATACTATCATATGTAGTAGCAACATAATCTAATTACATTGTTGAAATTGCAACAACTATTTTTAGTTTCGAAATCTAACTTCTTGTTGTTCCACCTACAGTGAAAAAATACCTTGTGGTAATGCTCCTTCTATTTTTATCACCTGCCATATCTGCATCAACATATCCATGTAGAATAATGTATGATAGTGCATGAGTAGTAGTATCTCTCAAATACCCGATAATCCACTTTATTGCCTTCCAATGCTCTTTTGTTGGATGGTTCATATATCTGTTCACAACTCCCAGTGCATGTGCAATAACTGGTCTTGTGCATACCATCACATACATCAAGATACCAATTGCACATGAATAAGGGACCTTGGACATGTGTTCTATATTATCCTATGTCTTTGGACACATCTCCTTAGTTAGTTTGAAATGGTTTTGCAAAGGTGTACTAATTGGTTTTTCATCCCACATCTAAACTTCTCCAACACCTTCTTTATGTACTCACCCTGAGATAATGTCAATTTGTGATTTTTCCTATCTATTGTTATTCTCATACCAAGGATTTTCTTTGCAACACCCAAATCCTTCATCACAAATGATTTAGCTAATTTTATTTTGAGCACATTTATATCCTACATGCTAGAACCTACAACAAGCATGTCATCAACATACAATAATAAGATAATATAGCTTCCATTATCTAGCCTCTTAAAATAAACACAATGATTAGAATGGAATCTACTATAACCTTGATTTTTCATAAACCTATCAAATTTCAACTACCACTACCTCAAAGTTTGATTTAGTCCATACAAGCTCTTCTTCAACTCACACACTAGATTATCTTTCCATTTGACCTCATACCCCTATGGATACTACAAATGATTCTCTTCCTCCAAATCCCCATGGAGAAAAGTTGTTCTCATATCTAATTGTTCAAGATGCAAATATTCTGCTGTCACTACACTTAAAATAGTCCTAATTGAAGTCATTTTAACAATAGGGGAAAATATTTCATCAAAATATTTACATTTCTTATGTGCAAACCCTTTTACAACAAGTCTAGCCTTGTACTGTTGTTTGTCTCCATTTTCTTCCATCAACTTGTAAACCCATTTATTCTTCAATTCTATTTTACCTATAGGAAACTAAACCAAGTCCCAAGTTTGTTTTCTCACTGAGAATTCAATATCCTCATTCATTGATTACTCCCAATTATTTCTAGTTTCGATCTCCATTTATTCCTCAGATTTTTTTGGTTCACTTGAATTGGTAAATAATAAATAATATAGTGAAGGAGAGTTTTGTTCAAGGGTATACTTAACCTAGTAGATCTTCTAGCAACACTTGTAGGAGTTTTAGGTACATACTATTATTGTTTTTATTCATTTTGATTTTCTATAACAGTTGGAATTTCACATTCTTTGATTTCATCAAGAATTGTGTATTCTGTGTTTTATTTTTCTTGTTTTTTTCCCTAGAACTAATATTTGTACGTGAACTTTTCATTTAATACCACATCTATACTCTTAATGGTTTCATGGTTTTCATAATTCCATAAGCGATAACGAAAATAATGAACTCCATATCCAATAAAGGTACACTTAATGAATTTATCCTCAAGCTTTGTTCTATTTTCTTTATCAATATGTACAAATGCTTCATAATCGAAAGTCTTCATAAAAGAGTAGTTTACCTTTTTACCTGTCCATGCCTCCTATGGAGTGCCACCATCCAAAGAGTTTGAAGTCCCTCAGTTTATTAAGTAAAAAAAATTATATACAACATCTAACCAAAAGTTGTAAGGGAAACACTGCATGAAATATCATACACCTTCCACTCTCCATGACTGTCCCATTCATTCTTTCTGACACACCATTTCTTTCTGTTGTTCTTGGAGCTGTCTTCTCTATATGAATGTCATGGTATGAATAGTAACTATCAAACTCCTTTCCGCGGTATTCACCTCCATTATCTTATCTGAGACACTTCAATCTTTTTCATGTCTCATTCTCAACTAGATCTTTCCATTTATTAAAAATAACAAAAACATCTTATTTTTTCCGAATGTAATAAACCCATGTTTTTGTAATTGCATCATCAATAAAAGTAACATAATAATGAGATCCACTGAGAGATTGTACTTGAGATGGTCCTCATACATATTTATGCACAAGCTCTAACCTTTCACTCTTCTTTTGCTTCCCAACAATGAGAAATCTGACTCTCTTATATTTTCCATAAACATAGTTCTCACAGAATTCCAAATTAATGCACTTCAAATCTGGTAGCAAATTCCTTAAATGAAGAATCTGCATCTGCTTGTCACTCATGTGGCAAAGCCTATGAATCCACAATGTTGTATCCACTCCGGTAGAATCTAAATAAATATAAAAGTAAATATTACTAGTACATAAATACAGTGAACCTACTATCTCTCCTTTTCCTATTACCAGTGACCCTTTAATGACCTTCCATGCCATTTTTGAAAATGTAGATGAACAAATTTCATCTCCCAATTTCTCTATTGAGATTATTTTTTTTCATAGTAGGAACATGCCTTACTTATTTAAACAACTATTAGTTTCCATTCTTTAACTTTAACTATATCTTACCCATTCCAACAGATTTACATGGTTGATCATTAACTAATAAAACCTCTCCAAAATAACCTTGAAGATAATATTGAAAATATTTTGTATGGGGTGTTGTATGAAATGAATCCCATGAATATACTACTTATAAATTAGTAATATTACATAATCAAATAATCAAATCATCTTGTAACACATCACTTGTTACGTTTTCTTCTTGATTGTTCTCCTGATGTCCATCTCGTTGTTTCTTTAGATATATGCAGTCTTTCGTCATATTCCCTTTCTTCTCACCGTTCCAACACTCTACCTTCCCTAGTATGGATTTGGATCTTCCCTTCCTAAAGTTCCCACAATTACCTGGGCTATTTCTTCTCTCCCTTTGTATTCTCCTATTCTTCATGTTTAATGCTTTACCCGATGTCTCACTTGTTCTTTTCTGTCTGATTTCCTCACTAAGGATAACACCAACAACATCATCAAATTTAGTGATTGAACTGGATACTGAGTTACTTAGAGCTCTGTAAATTTCCACTCGTCTGTCATTATTATCTCTAGCTTTGTAAATTTGTAATACCTACTCATAGTTGTAGGATCAAAAGAGGAAGTGGGTACTCCATCCTTATTATTGATAATGTGCTCTTAACATCCATGTAAGAAATGAGTCAGTCTATTATCTCTACACATGGGAACAACTCTAGTCTTCCTACGGCCTAATGACGCCCCGACCTTTTGATTTTCTTGAATAGCGGGATCTCATATAAACATGCTAATTGATACTCCTTTGCTCAAAATAATTGGTATGTATCCTCATTTGAATTCATGATCATATCCATTAATGCATTGTGTGTAACCAAATTGTAATACAAAAGCAGGTTCTCTCATCTCTTCATCTCTAGATGGCATGTCTTGGATGGCATTGGACTACAACCGGGTCTTTTGTTTAGACATAATTTTCCCTTGTGAGACATTGACAGAAAAATCAGTTCCCATGAAGTATAAATTATTTAACGATATCAATGAACAAATGAAAATGCAACAGAATAATCAACTTGACCTTCTTATCTCATCTATCTCATTCATATAAGTTATAATCTAAGATATTGGATTATAATTTAATAGATTATATTAAAAGGGAGTACAAGAAGGAAACGAATATGATCAATGGGGAGACTACATGATTGATCTCATTATTAAGATGATGAATATGTTATTGGAGATCTAAACCTAAGAGAAACACAATGTTAATTGAACCATGTTCCTTTTCCATCACTCTTTATATTAGACTCCAAATAAATAGAATTTGGGAATATGATGTAGGGATTTGGAGTGCACAATGAGAACACTATAACTCCCTTGATGAAATAATAAATCCATATATTGAATGAATTTAGGGATTATAGCTATGCAATCAACACGATTTCAGAGACACTTTAGAATATATGTACCACAACAATGTTGTGACAACAAGTTTTTGGCTAAGCATATCTATTTTTCCAAATTTGTGGAGAACATTCAATTTATCCCATTCACATGAGAATCAAAATTGGGTAGAAGAAACCACAATATCTAAAATTTTAAAATCAAAAGAGGCCAGTATGTACCTACCAATCCTTAGTGAGAATGTGGGTGTTTACACAATAAGCACATAATTATGTTTGAGCCCTAAGCTTTCCTAGATCAAAACAAAATTACACTCATTGAATTAAGGGGTGATAAAAATTAATGTTTTTTTATAAATATTATTGTTCATATTTAATGCAACTAATTGTGCTTGCAAAGATGCATTTATCATAATGGAAATCCTAATTAGATTAAATTTACATTTTATGGAGAATAAATATGTGCACTTTAACACTTTTTGAATAAATGTGTGCACATATCCTCAAGGAATTATCTGGATTGGGAGGGCACCATTATAATGGATTCCTGGAAGAATTGGTTTAAGATTGTTAAGGGAATCAAACACCCAACACTCCCTCTTTACATCATCTGGAGCATATAAGTTTCATGGAATGAAAACCATATTCTCCAATCACATGCCCCATCCCCTTACAATTATTAAAGGTTCAAATATTTTCTTCCTTAAGAGTTCAATCCTTGGTTAGAAAAAACCCCAAGGGTTATTCCATCACTTTCTATTCACATCTCTTCCCCACATATTTTTGTGATGGTGCTTCGAAAGGGAATCTCGAGTCTAGTGTTGTTGGTGGGTATATCTCTTATAGAAATCAATTGATTACATTGAAAAGAGGAATAGGTTTGAACAATATGAAAATATTCCTAGTCTAATAACAACACCATTGTTGACTTAGGAGAATGGCATAGCCCTTATTCTAAGTGGTCTTCAATGGGGAGTTGTTATTAACATTGTGAGATATGTCACTGTTGCAGAAGGATTCAACAATAAAGGACGAGTTTGAACAAGAATCAATTTTAATTGCGTCTAACCTCACCGAAAGTGTCCAAGGTTGAGGTGTGTTTCACTGACACAGTCAGCACACAAACACTTCATAGACAGAGTCTATAGTTGTCATGCATTTCACTGAAAGATTATGTGGTTGTTAATCCAATATATTCTTAGTATCATCTAGGCATATGTAATCCAATATATCCTTAGTATAATCTAGGAATATGTAATTTCCCCAATAATATTTATGGAGATATTAACTCATATACAAAGATCCAAATCTTAGATGCAAATTTAAATTAGAAGTTAATAAAAAAAAAATTAATTACATGTAAACTTTAGATGCAAATGTAAATCAGAAGTTCATGATAAATTTTTATGAGCACATATTTTTTATATGGGAAAGAAATGCATTATATTATTAAAATAACTTTTAAAATTAATTTAAATATAATTAAGATATTAGATGTTAAATATTTCTACTTTTATTTTTAATATAAGTTCACAAAATTGTTTACATTAATTATAACAATATGACATTAATTGCATTGCAAGGAAGAAGTTATTATTGATGCTTTTTAATAAACACCTCTCACAATTTTTCAAAATAAATATGCATGATTTTTTTTCACAATTTAATATGCATGATATTTATGCGCAATATTAACTTGGTTCTTCAATTATCTCTACAAAAGGTGTTGACTTAGCAATGACTATAAGAGTGAAAAAAAATTTTAATGTCAACTTAGGGCTGGTGCAAGATAATGAGAGTCTCTTTTGATGCATTGGATGCAATAGAAAATTGAAAAAATAGGCATCCCTCAAATTACATGGATTTTTTGAGATACTTACATAATGAATCTTGATTTGAGTAAAAAAAATGAAATGTAGGAAATTGAATCATGTTCTGAATATATAAATTCTATCTATTGAAAATGTTCATAGCTATTTCAAGTTTGATATTTACTAACATGTACATTTGGTGGGGGGGGGGGGGGGGGGGGGGGGGTGATAAGGTATATATCTTTGTGGGTGCAACACTTGAGTGCCTAAAAGATGGAGTCATCCTACAAAAACTGGTAGACATATATAGAACAAATAGTACTAGTGTGGAACTATTTTTCTTAATTAATTTAATCATTTATAATATTTTTTAATTATATAAGTGATTAAACCTTGGAAACAGTACACCAAGTGTGGGTGCATCTTTTGAAGGTCTTAATGGAATGATCGTGAAACAATTTTTTATAGAATGTAGAGGTCGATGTCTAGTAGTGTAACATACATTTTTTTTAAAATGCTTGAGAAACAAAAAATTTATGGGAAATTACTAACAGTATGTATTTTGAGTTAAGGAGTAATGAAACAAAAAATATAAAAAAAAATATTTTTGAAAACAAATTACATATTCATATTTGAGTCTAAAACTTCATAAAAAATGATTGTGTGTAGCATACTGTAATGAGTGGTAAAACATAGGCAAATTGAGAAAATGAGTAATTCCCAATTAGCTATGGTTTACCATATTCCATAACACAAATTTGCTTAACCTGAAGCTAACTCCAAAGAAGACACGTAGGAAGAGGGGTGACACTTGAACATGTGACAAGGATCGGTCTTAATTTTAAGAAATGTGAGTGTGTTTCTTTTAAATTCAAATTTATCATTCTCGCCCAAAGATTTTGTGGCAAAACAAATGTGTATACAATATGTAATTAACAAATGCAAGCGTGATATATAATGCAAAATGCAGAATGCAAAATGCGCATGTGATTTTATTCACTAAAACACGTGTGTGATATGTACCACTACAAATATATTACACTAAGGATTAGTAGGGGTTAGGAGGAAGGGGGGAGATAAACAAAGAGAGGAGTAGGGGGGTGAGAGAAATATAGAGAAAGAGAGAGAGATTAAAGGGGTTAGGGGTATGGGGAAGAGTAGGGTGGTTATAGATAAGTGGGGTGGGGGGCTTGGCATTGGAGAGAGAGAGGGAGATAGCGGTGTTATAATAATCAACCCATATTTAGCTACCTTAGACATTAATTTAATTATTTTTGTCTTATTTGCCTAGTCTCATGATTCCACCTTATGCAAGTTGTCATTTACCTATCCATAGTGGTCAAACTTGCCTATTTTGAATCTTGTAGCACTTGAGAAACCTCAAGGAATCAATTCTTCTTTATTCCTGGTCTCCTAGGCACCCTTCTACTTTTTCTGCTTTATTGCCTGCTTTTTCAATGCTTTAAGGCAATTGGGAAAGTTTGACTAGGTGAGGTGAACTAGTTTTTTGTCGTCTACATACTCCACTCTTTTCTCCTTGGAAAAGCATGTATGAGTTGTCATTCCATCACTCTTTAGCTTGCCTAAGTGATTTTTCCAATTCGTGAGCTCCATGACTGATTTGGAAACAACTTTTTGCACCTATGGGGGATTTGCTTAATTTTGGTAAGCCTGCTTTTGACTAGATTTGAATTGCCTCCTCATGCATTCGAATCCCTTATGTAATTATTTAATGCAGCAACCTATTATGTTACAAGGTTGGCTATTGTACACTGAGTTAATACAGTTTAGTGTTCAGCTCCATATTCAGTCTCTTTTGTGAGTGATTTTGCATGTTCAATTGATAATTGTTGTGAGTAAAATTAATCTATCACTGGGTTCAATTTCCACATGGTATCAAAGCCATTGTAGATCAATTTCTCTCCTTCAAAATTGTTTTGTAGGTTCGACATCAGTGACTGGGAGCCTTCTACTGACAGCCAGGATAGATTTCTAAGCTATGGATCAATCTCAGAAGATCATCTTGACTCCCTTCAATTTCTTTGAATGGAAAGCAGATATGGAGATACTGTTGAGAGCGAAAGGCCTCTACAGGATGACTATGGCAACAGAAGTAGAGCCCAATGCAGCTGCAGAGAAGATAAAATGGCACAACAGGAGGGATGAGGCCTATGGTCTCTTATGTCTGAGTATTTCCAGAGACCTCCTTTTCCATCTTGATGGATTGAAATCATTGAATGAAGTATGGGAGAAGCTTACTAATATTTTTGGAAAGATAGACAAGATGAGGGGACATCAAATCGAAAATGAGCTGATTTCCTTGAGTCCCAATAGCTTTGAATCACTGCAACTCTATTTCTCCAAGTTCAAAGCACTTGTTTTGCAGCTAAAACAGTGTGGGATCGAAAAGAAAGATGATCAGCTAGTCTTGGCCATTATCTCGAAGCTTGGCCCTGAATATTCAGTGTTTGTTTCTACCTTCTATGCCACAAAGTTGACAGCTCGAACCTGGAAGATGCCTAGCCTTGTATATTTCATGGAATCTCTCACACAAGAACAAGACAAGCTGGTGATGATGGGCACCGTCAAACCATCCAAAGACCAAGCTCTGGTTGCTAGAGATTCGAAGGTGGATTCAAAATGCAAAAAGAAAGCTAAAATTCCACCTAAGCAAAAGAGAGACAAGAACAAGTCTCTGGAGGAGCCACAAGGTTCCAAGAAGAACTACTAGAAGAAGAAGAATAAAGGAGAAATGAGCAAGTGCGCATACTGCAATAAGGGAAATCACACTGAAATCTCTTGTATGAAGAAGCAAATAGACATGCTGACCCAACTCTTGGAGAAGAATGGCATCTCCCTTCCAGACAGCTCAAAGAAGAGAGAAGGAGGATCAAGTTCAGAAGACAGAGAGAGAGTTCATGCATTGGTTGCTGGCACATCAAGCTCACCTAGTTTCATCATCGATTCTGGAGCTTCAAGACACATGGTTTCGACCAAGGAGGCATTCTCCTCACTTGACATGTCAAAAGGACCACCTATAGTACTGCGAGATGACTCTCTCACTGAAAGTTTGGGCAAAGGGAGGATTGATCTTGATCATGGTCAGTTCAGCAATGTGTTGTATGTGCCTGGTCTTACTTCCAACCTCTTGTCAGTGTACCAGATGACTCACACTGGGTCTCCAAAGAAGGTCATATTCTCCCTTGATGAAGCTCAGATCACAGAGATCTCAAGTGGTAAAGTCATTGCAAAAGGAGTTGCAAATCAAGCTCAGAAGGTATACATGTTCTCACACTTCCTACCCTACTCAAACCCCTCTGCTCTTCTGATTCATGCTAATGAGGCAAGCAAGCTTTGGCATGAAAGATTTGGCCACCTAAATTACAAGTATCTTTCTGATCTTAGTGAAAAAGAGATGGTCATAGGGTTGCCCAAGATAAAATTTTCCAAAGGAGTCTGCCAAGGTTGTATCCTAGGAAAACACCCAGAGCATAAATTTGAGAAAGCTAGTCATGAGAGAGCCTCTGCACCCCTCGAGCTGATCCACAGTGATGTTGCTGGCCCATTCCCTCATATTTCCATGAGTTAGGCCAAATATGCATTGACTTTCATAGATGATTTTTCCAGGTATTGCTGGGTTTACTTCCTGAAACACAAGTCTGAAGTTTTTGGCCTCTTCAAAGTCTTTAAGGCTTTGGTTGAAAACCAGTCTGGGAGGAAACTCAAGGTCCTCAGATATGAAAATGGTGGTGAGTATGTCAAGTCTGAGTTTATTAATTATTGTGTAGATGCAAGTATTCAGATGCAACATTCTATCCCTTACACACCACAGCAGAATGGTGTTGCTGAGAGGAAGAACAGATCACTGAAGGAGATGGCAACATGCATGATGGAGGCCAAAACTTTGCCACCAAAGTATTGGGCCGAAGCTATAAACTGTGCAGCATATATCTAGAATAGGGTGCCTCATAAACAGCTTGATAATATGACTCCCTTCGAAGCATGGAGTGGGCACAAGCCAGATGTGACCCATTTCAGGATTTTTGGCTCAAGGGCTTGGGCTAGAATTCCAACAGAGAAGAGGAAGGATTTGCAGCCCCAAAGCCAAGAGTGTCTATTTGTTGGGTACTCTAAAGATTAAAAAGGGTACAAGATGATAAATTTGAGCACAAACAAAGCCTTTATTGAAAGGTGTGTTCAGTTTCAAGAAGAACCCTTGCAGCAGTGGAAGTTGGAGAAGCCTCTTCACCACTTGAACCTCTAGAAGTAAGTGAAGAGTTTGTTGAACATGCTTATTCTGATATGTCTGATGGTTATGAGTTTATTGCATACCCTAACATCCCTACAAGGCCAAAATGGGCTGCCAAGACACTACATGCAGCAGGAGAGCTAGATGGGGATCCCAATGACCCAAGGAGGACCAGATCTCAATTTGAGAGTGGTCTGTGCATGAAGGATCCTATGTTTGCTGAGAAATGCTATTTGATGGTGGAATCAGACTCTCAAACATATGAAGAAGTAGCAGGAGATCCAAGATGGAAAGCAGCCATGAAGGAAGAGTTCAGCTCACTCCAGAAGAGCAACACATGGGAGCTAGTGGATCTTCCCCCAGGGAGGAAGTCAGTTCAGTGTAAGTGGGTCTACAAGACCAAATTTGATGCTGATGGTTCACCTCTGAAGTACAAGGCCAAATTGGTAGCCAAGGGATACTCACAAGTTCATGGCATAGATTACAATGAGATCTTTGCACTAGTGGCAAATATGGACTCCATTAGGCTAGCCTTAGCCATTGCAGCCTCAAAGCAATGGGAGTTACATCACATGGATGTAAAATGTGCCTTCCTGAATGGATATCTCACTGAAGAGATATATATGCAGCAGCCTCAAGGATTTTCTACTAACCCTTCTCTTGTGTGCAGGTTGAGAAAGTCATTGTATGGGCTAAAGCAAGCCCCCAGGGCTTGGTATGCCAAGATTGATAGCTTCTTGCTATCACTGAATTTTGTTCGGTGAAAATCAGATCCAAATGTCTATTTGAAGTTAATTAATGGTTCATTAATGATCATTGTGTTATATGTTGATGACCTCCTCATTACAGGAAGCTCAAAGGATGAGATTGCTTCCTTGAAGGGTGCAATGAACCAAGCCTTCTCCATGACAAATTTGGGGCTCTTAAGCCAATTCTTGGGGCTTGAGATTGCTCAAAACAAAGCTGAAATAAAGGTGCACCAGTCCAAGTATGCCTTGGATTTGCTGAACAAATTCAGAATGAAGGACTGCAAACCAAGCAAGACTCCTTTCCTTTCAGGAGTGAAGCTGGAAGAAGCTGATTCTTCACCTATGGTAAACAATACACTGTATAGGAAATTGATTGGATGTTTGTTGTATCTTACACATACTAGAACTGATATTTCTTATGCAGTAAGTGTGGCTTCTAGATACATGGATCAGCCTCATGATATCCATTGGAAAGCAGCCAAAAGGATCCTTAACTTTGTTCAGGGAACAAGGACACATGGGATCTTCTACAAAGCAAAATCTGATCTTGATTTGATTGGATTTACTGACAGTGATTGGGCAGGTGATAGCAAAGACAGAAAGTCCACATCAGGATATGTGTTCATGCTTGCAGAAGGGCCAATCATCCGGTCAAGCAAAAAACAGAGTGCCATTGCACTCTCATCTACAGAAGCAGAGTACAGAGGAGTTGTTAATGCAGCAACTCAATGTTTATGGTTGCAGGGATTACTTGGAGAGTGTGGATTCGAATCAGAGTACTCAAATACCATCTACTATGATAACCAGAGTACCATTCGAATCTGCAAAGATCCAGTTCAGAAGCAGAGAACCAGACACATTGAGATCCATATGCACTACATCAGAGAGCTTGTGCATGATGGCACCATTCACCTACTCTTCTGTTCATCTTCAGAACAAGAAGCTGATATATTCACCAAAGCATTTTGTGAGAAGACCTTCAGCAATCTCAAATCACTACTGGGGATTGCTGATCATGCTGTGAAGCATGAGTGAAGACAAGATTTCCAAATTTTGTTTTACAGTCCTTGTTTAAGGGAGGATTTTCCCATGTGGTTTTTGCCTCTTTCCTTGGTTGTATGGACATGCAGTATGTAAAGGGTGACTAAGCCTTGTTTCTAGGCCCTATAATTTTTTGATATATTACTCATAATTCAGGCTTAAGGGGAGGTGTTAGAATAATCAACCCATAGTTAGCTACCTTAGACATCAATTTAATTATTTTTGTCTTATTTGCCTAGTCTCATGATTCCACCTTATGCAAGTTGTCATTTAC
>LPNX010572716.1:243275-346302 GCA_001517045.1 Pseudotsuga menziesii
ACGGTTAAGGGGTTATACGTAGAGAGAGATGAGGTGTTATGGGTTAGAGGTAGAGGGAGTGGGGGTGTTAGGAGGTTGGGGGTAGGTGTTAGGATTATTAATCCTCCCTTGAACATACTTTCTATTTGATCAAGTTTTCCTAACTTAGTAACCTTAATTAATTAATTGGTTCCACTTGTCCCAATGGGGTGACATGTACCAGTCACTAGAGTGTGGGGAACACTGCTAGAGGTTAACTGCCACTTACTGCATGTGCATGCATCAGTTTAGGCACCTTCTATACCAATCCCTACATTTTAGGAGCCACTGGGAGTCTCGGAACCAACCTGCTTTAGTTAGTTGGAGTTAGTACTAGTTACTCTTAGTTATCCCTCAGTTGCAATCAGTTACTTCACAATCAGTTAAGCTAGCGCTACTAATGCATTGATAATGCATGGTTGCATGGTTGCATTGAGTTAACTAGTTGTTACTACTTGTTGGAGTTATTAGTCATTAGGGAGTTGTCTATTTGGACTCTGATATTGATTGGGAGACCTTGAATTATAGATTCAGTTAGATACAGTCTTATCCACTTGGAGGATTCAAATTCATTACTCATACATTCGAATTCTACTTATGTAAACTATTGTAACACTGGATATTATCATGATGAATATACTGTAAATTCCTGAGCAATACTTGTTAGTTTACTGTGTGGTTTGTTTTTCTTAGTTCGTATGTTCATTATCCATTCATTTGTTGCAGCATTATTAGAACTCTCTTCCTCAATATATAAATGGAATTCAAATTCTAATATGGTATCAGAGCCTTCTCAGGAAGGTTTCATGCTCATTTCTCCTCAACGAACATCATAAGAAGTTGGGTTTGCACAGAAGTCCCCTATGAAAATTTGTTAGCTCTAGATTTATTCAGAGCAGCTGTGAGGGCGTGACAGACCCTGAAAACATGTTCATACCGGGAGGAAAAGCATGATTCTAATAGTTTATATGTTTTAGTGTGAAATTGCAGTGAAATTGGAAGGTGCTACATAGCTTGTGAGAAGTATTTTCAGTCTTCCAGCCGAAGCAATTATGAGTTCTCAAACCCTAAGCCATGGATCCTCACAAATTCCAATTATCTTGATTGGAAGATTGATATGCAGCTGGCCTAGTTCAAGCATGGCTACCACAGGATCATACATGGATGGGAGGCTGATCCTCATCAGCCGGTTGAGCGGAACAAGTTTATGAATTGTTGTGATGAAGCATTCGAGTATTTATGTACTTATATATCCAGAGATATCCTCTTTCATATGGAAGGATTGAGGACTCCCAAAGAATCATGGGAGAATCTTGATAGCCTATCTAACAAAAAATATGAACTTCGGGGACACATTCTGGAGAATGAGTTGGTATATTTACATCCCAGCAGTTTCGAGACTATTGAGCAATTATTTTCCAAGCTCAAGTCACTAGTACTCCAATGTAGACAGTGAAGGATAGAGTGAAAGGATGAGAAAAATATCCTTTCCATACTCAGCAAACTAGGCACTGAGTACTCTGTATATGTCTCTATGTTTCATTCCAAACGGGAAAGCTTTCCTGATTGGAAACTTCCTTCTTTAGATTCATTTTTTGAGTCCTTAATCAAGGAGCAAAACAAATTGATTTGAATGGGAGTCATCTAGACCTCCAAAGATCAAGCTTTCTTAGTTACTGACTTTTCCAAAGCAAAAGAAAAGGGGAAATTGAAGAAGAAGGAGCTAAAGGCAGCTGATTTGAAGCCTAAACAAAATCAACAAGCTTTCGAAAGGGCCTCCGTCTCTAAGAAGAATAAATTTGGGAAAACATTATGTCCCTATTTTGAAAAATGGTATCACCTTGAAGATCATTGTATGAGGAAGGAACTTGATGAAATGTCTGCTCTTCTTAAGCAGCATAACATTCAAAGAGAAAAATAGTCTGATAATGGACATGAAAGATGTCATTCTTTGAAAGCAGGACAACCTTGGTCTACAACGTATTTGATTGATTTTGGAGCCTCCAACCACATGGCTTCCTCCATGGATCTCTTCTCCTTTCTCAGTGTCAAAGAAGGTCCCACTATTCACATGGGAGATGATTCCCAAATCCTTGTAGCGGGAAAGGGCATCATCAGAGTGAAGCATGGTGTGTTCAGAGATGTCCTATATGTGCCCTCACTTGCAGCTAATCTGTTATTTGTTTATCAGATGACCCATATTGGCTCACCAAAGTAAGTATTGTTTGGACCCAACTCAGTAGAGATCACCAATATCTCAACTGGGGAGATTGTAGTGAAAGGAATTGTTGATTATGCCTCCAAGGCATACTATTTGCCTCACTTCATACCATTTTCAATTCCAACATCATCATAGCTTCCATTCGAAGCTGATGAGGGTATAAACAGTCCTTCACTTCCTATTGCAGTTTCAGTTTCAAATCCTGGCATTTCTGGCTCAGATTCATAAGAGGAGTCATCATAGTATGATCCAAACATTGAGCTTAAAACTCAAAGGGATCTAGATACAGATCTGACATCTACCTCATTTCAGCAGCCTAAATGGGCTAAGCAGCTCATAGAAGCAGTTAGAGATGGTGCTGGGAATCCAGATGAAAAAAGAAGAACGAGGTCCCAGTATCAGAAGGAGAGTGCAGCGCTATCTCACACAGACCCTATTCTTGTTGAGAGGTGTTTTATGATGCTTGGGTCATATCCTCAATTCTTCAGGGAGTATTTCCATGATCCCAAATGGTAGGTAGCCATGGATGAGGAGTTTGATTCACTACATGACAACCAGACCTGGGAACTTGTCCCCTTACCTCCAGGAAGGAAGATGGTACAGTGAAAATGGATCTACAAAACCAAGATAGCTACTGATGGGACCACAACCAAGTACAAGGCTCAGTTTGTGGCAAAAGGATATTCTTGGGTCCAAGGCTTGGACTACAATGAGAAATTCACTCCAGTAGCCAGAATGGACTCCATCAAGCTGGTATTGGCCATTACTGCTTCCAAGATATGGGAAGTACACCACATGGATGTGAATAGTGCCTTCCTTCATGGTGATTTGGAGGAGGATATCTATATGAAACAACCTGAATGGTTTGTTGATGACCCTTACTTATTTTGCAAACTAAGGAAATCACTGTATGGACTGAAACAAGCCCCAAGGGAATGGTTCTCCAAGATGGATTCCTTCCTCATCTCTCAAAATTTTGAAAGGTGCAAACATGATTGCAATGTCTACATGAAGGTGAAAAAGGGGTTCGTGCTTCTAGTTGTGTTATATGTGTATGATTTTCTCATTACTAGCAGCTCTCTTGCTGGATTGAGTAGCATCAAGTATGTTCTTAATAAAGCATTTGCTATGTCTGAATTAGGACTGATAAGACAGTTCATTGGTCTCAAAGTAAGTCAAAATACTTTGGGAATCATGATCTCTCAGTCCAGGTATTCATCAGACATGCTTAAGAGATTCCACATGGAAGATTGCAAGGCAACCCCCTTCCCCTTTCTATCAGGCATTAGGCTTGAATAAGGTGGTTCTACACCTCTAGTATACAGGACACTCTACAGATAACTCATTAGAATCCTTCTGTATCTCACTCATTCAAGACCAGACATATCATGCTGTGAGTGTTGTTGCCAGATACATGCAGGAGCCACATGAGTTACACTGGAAGGAAACAAAGAGTATCTTGCACTATGTGTAGGGTACTATTGATTATGGGATTCACTATGCAGTAGGAGCACAAATGGATCTGACAGGCTTTACAGACTTCGACTAGGAAGGAGATGGAAATGATAGGAAATCCACATTGAGTTTTGTATTCATGATTGGATCTGCGCCAATTTGTTGGTCCAACAAGAAGCAAGCAGTCCTTGCACTCTCTTCAGCAGAAGCAGAGTATCGAGGAGATGTGAACGCATCTATTCAAGTTTGGCTACATGGCATCTTGACAAAGTTTAGGATTCAGTCTTCATCTACAGTAGATATTTATTGTGACAACCAGAGCACAATCAAGATTTCTAGTGTTCCTGTTCAGAAGCAGAGGACAAAGCACATAGAGGTTCACATGCACTACACCTGAGAGCTGGTGCATGAAAGAACCATTACACTACGCTACTGTCTGACATAGGATCAAATTGTAGATATTTTTACTAAGTCTTTTACCGAAAAGAGATTTTCCTTTCTCATTTCTCTTTTGGGCATTAAGGCTTGATTCTCATCTCCTGTCTTTGAGAGGGTTTTTCCCATGTGGTTTTCCCTATCTCAGTTGTATTATATCTTATAGATTGTATTTAGGTGACCTATGGTCTTGTTACCAGGGCCCATAGTTGTCAAATTTAGGATTTATGGGGGTGTTAGGATTATTAATGCTCCCTTGACCATACTTTCTATTAGATCAATTTTCCTTACTTAGGAACCTTAATTAATTAGTTGGCTCCACTAGTACAATTGGGTCCACTTCGCCCAATGGGGTGACATGTACCAGTCACTAGAGTGTGGGGAACACTTCTAGAGGTTAATTGCCACTTACTACAAGTGCATGCATAAGTTTGGGAACCTCCTAGACCAATCCCTACATTTTAGGAGACACTGGGAGTCCCAACACCAACCTACTTCAGTTAGTTGGAGTTAGTACTAGTTAGTCTTAGTTAGCCCCCAGTTACAATCAGTTACTTCACAGTCAATTAAGCTAGTGCTACTAATGCATGGATAATGCATGGTTGCATGGGGAGGAGTGTTTTTCCTACCTACCACACTCAGTTGCATTGAGTTAACTAGTTGTTACTGCTTGTTGGAATTATTGGTCATCAGGGAGTTGTCTATTTGGAATCCGATATTGATTGGAAGACCTTGAGTTAGAGATTTAGTTAGATACAGTGTTATCCACTTGGAGGATTAGAATTCATCACTCATGCATTTGAATTCTACCTATGTAAACTATTGTAAGATCGGATATTATCATGATGAATATACTGTAAATTCTTGAGCAATACTTGTTTGTTTCCTATGTGGTTTGTTTTGCTTAGTTTGTATGTTCATTCTCCATTCAATTGCTGCAACATTATTAGAACTCTCTGCCTGAAGATATGAATGGCATTCAGATTCTAATAGTAGGGGATAGAGAGAGTTAGAGAGGGGGTTAATGAGGGTTAGGGAGAGGAGGCAAGAGAGATAGAGAGAGGAGGGGGTTTGTGGTAGGGGGAGGTGTAGGGATGTGTACATGTGTGTGATATATATAGAGAGAGTGAGTGTGTGGGGGAGAGATAGAGAGCGAGCGAGAGAGAGAGAGAGACCGTGGGGAAATGAGGTGTTAGGGTGTGTTGCTGCTGCAACTTCTTCCCCAAAATATTTTACATTTTTGGGCCCCTCCTTTCATTTTTTATTTTAAAAGCACACTTACACCTGTTTCCCAATTCATATAAGCCATCCCTGCATATCTATTCTTTCCTAGAATATTGAGCAAAAGTTTTTCCTAAGCCTGGATTGTCAATTTAATAAAAATCCTTAGGCACGACCTTGGAAACATGCCTTATATGAAAAGATCCACTTTCGATTTCAGATCAACAACCAAGGAAGAACCCGCAAAGATCAACAGTAGGGAAAACAAAAGTTGAAAAGCAGGAGTGGAAAGATGAAAGTTAACCTCGTGACAAAGGACAAACCTGCCTTCTGATTTCTTCCTTTCGCGGTCCACGGAAGAAGAAAAGCGGAAAGAGGATAGGTAAATTTTAACGTCAAAAAGATTGGAGACCTGCTTTCCTATTTTCGCTTTCCGGAAGGGCGGAAGCAAAAAGGAAGAGGCGAAACATTTAACGTTGAATACGTTGGAGACCTGCTTTCCAGAAGGACAGAGGAGGTAAGTTTAAATTTAAACTTTGAAATGCTGGCGAACCCGATGTCCACTTTCTGCAATCCATGGAAGCAGAAAAGAGAAAGCGAAAAAGAAGAAAAGAGGGAGTGGGAAAGCGAAAGTGGAAGCACAAAATCCAAAGTTTAATTTCAGAAAAAGTTGACATCCTGCTTTCTGATTTCTGCTTTCCGGAAGGCACCTGCAAAGAAAAGAGGAAGCAAAAAAGCGAAAAAAGAAAAGATGGAAGAGTGAAAAAGACAAAACTCGGTTGTGAAAATTGGAAAATCTGATTTCCTCTTTCCGCAGTTTGAGATCGACGGTCTAGAGATATTCCGCTAAAGATAAATGACCTGGAAGGAAGCAAAAAGGTGGAAGGAATAAACATTAAAAAAATTAGCATCGTGAAAGCAGAAATCATGACTTCTGCTTTCCACAATGCACAGCTTGATCTCTATTAAATGGCTTGAAAACCTTCTGCGTAGGAATCAAGTTTCTCCATCCGTGAAATCTTGCAGGACCTGCACATCTCAACGGTCATGATTTTGGATGGCCGAGATTAATCACAGTCGAAGATCTACGGTGGAAATTGATTTCGTTAGGTGAAGGTGCAAGGAAGATGAATATTAGAAGAGTGGCAAAATAGAGTTAAAGGATATATGAAATACATATCATAGATTTCATCTGACAAATATCCACAGCAGAGGTGGATTCCGCTGGTTCAACTTAAATGAACCAACGAAATTTACAGATCTGTGGAATTGATTAAAGGGATGCATTTTTCAATGTTCGATATTGATGGGGGAAAAAGATCAATAGAGGGGATGAATTCCACTGATCTAATGTGCACGGAATTTTTTTTTCCATATTTGAAAAGTTTGTAACAAGGCGCAGGTTTCAATGGCCCAAATCAACGATCGATCAAGATCAATGTGTTAGCACTCAGAATGTACCCAGGTTGTGAAAGGTAGATCCCAAGGTAACAGCAAAAACCACTTTTAGAAAGAAACTGGCTTTTCTTTCCAGAGAGGGATCTCTCAAATACAGATTTATCAAGGCCAGATATAAATTAACACTCAAAGATTGTATAAATGGTTGAAACAACACATAACCATTGGGCGATGGAGTCACATATACATAAAGACATCACAAAGACATATACACGAGAGTTTATCAAAGGCAAGATAACCATTCCATCACAGTCATTCATTTAGTTCAGGTGAAACAGAAGAGACAATGGACAATCCATTAATACAGAGCATCAAAGATGAGTTCTATATTAACTTTAGTAGAAAAATGTATAAAATATCTGAAATGATGATCAGATCATAAACATTATGAATTCTAACCATTCAACACTGTATTTCAGATATGAAGAAAAAGCGGAATCGAGCGTTACACTGGAAAAAACAATCATAGAGGAAGAGAAATACGGGTTGTAATGTAAATGACGCATGAATCTCTGATAACTCTTATGCATTCTCTTTGTTATTCAAAAATACATGTCTTCAAAAAATATTCAACAACAAGATGGGTTCCAACTCCCATCACATAAAATAAATGCACTTATATACATAAAATGATTTTCATCTTCCAAGAAGATTTATAACTGAATAACCGACTTAATCAAAGTATTGTAACTATATTGCTAAATCCTAGGAACAAACTACTAGCTTCGATCCTAACAGATCATTAAGTTAAAATCAACTTGATAACATGGCCTCATTCAAGCAGCTCCTCAGTGCGCAACACCTGTCTTCATGAATGAAGGATATACTTCGTTTTCCTGAATCTCTCTATGGCTCTCCATTGCTCCGCGCTTGGAATATCATATTCAATCATCTCCTGAATGGACACATCCAGCTCCATGTAAGCTTCATAAGACACTTTAGGCAATCCTCCCCTGATAATCAGGAACTTTTGTAATATTTCAAAATCCTCTATCAGCTTATCCATGATGAATTTCCTTGTCAGACCTTTTTCCAAATCATCAAATTTGGAATGGTCCATGCGGCTTTGAACTAACAGGTTGTGATAGTGTTCTTGAGAAAACATTCGTCCCTCCTCGTCCCAAAAGGAAGGCAGGCCGTCCTCAAATAGCTCTTTGAAAGCCTGTTTGAAGTCATTAACTTGTGAGATCATTTCATCAGCTTTGTCCTGGACCGTCTTCATTAAATGATGCTTATGGATAAACTTTTTAGCCCATAGTACCATTGCTATTCTGTCCTTTACTCCTATATCATGCAACTTTTGGTATGTTAATGAATTTAAAAAATTCAACGCATTCTGGGTTGTGGCAAGGGGTTTTCTCTCCATATTTCATTTACTAACTTTAGTATTTGATTGGCCAAATTGATCAATATGCTTTGATCATCAATAAAGTTCAAGTAGTGCCTGAATTTAGTAATTTCTACAGATAAGGTATCCCAAATTATGTGCTTTTCTCCTTGGAGAGGACCTTTTCCAATGTTTATTTCTTTCAATTCATTAAATTTATTCTGTAGTTGATTTATATCTTGCAATATTTTATTTTTATTCTCATTCACTTTGGCTAACTCGGGCTTGATATTTTCATTTTCCACCTTTAATTATTTTATTTCTTCATCCTTTAGGTTGACCTGGGACATGGGCACTAACAAGTCATCTGCAGAAAAATCATTTAATGGTTTTTCAATATTTACAATAGACAGGTCCTCATCAGTGGGAGTCTGGCTCATCAGTTCCTCCATGATTTCTTTTTCTTCATTTTGGTCCTTTTTCAGCAGGGAGATTTGTGCTACTAGCTCATCCCGCTCTATTTCCCATTTGTCTTTTTCTTCTTGTAATTTGACGGATTTTTCTTTATGCTCCATCATCTCCTGGTGAATCTTGTTCTTCTCTTCTTGTAATGTTAATAATTCGGATGATTGAACATGCTCTGTGCTTGGGATCTTCAACCTTTTCTTCAAAACCTGGAGGGCATTGTCCTTTTCTTCCAGCAGTCTTTTGATTGCTTGGGTGTTATCTCTTTCCTTTCCTGAACTTATGACATCTGCTTGCAACTTTTTGATTTGAATGGCATTAGCTTTGTTTTCAACCTTCTCATGTTTTAACTGAACCTCTAACTTGTCTACCAAGATTTGTAACTTATTGACTCTCATCATAGCTTGCAATAGATCTGAATACATAATGTCACTTGTTTGCTTATGTAACTGTATTTTTTCGGGTACACTAATCTTGTCTAATCTTACTTCCATTTCTGACATCTTCTTATCACTTACCATGACCAATTTAAAGGTATTTCTTTCTATGCCCCTGGTAGAAATCAAGGAGGTTTTTGGATTATTTAAGCTCCTTACTCGCGGGAGTAAATTCCTTGTCTCTTCTAGGGACTGTTTTCAGTTCTCCACGTAACTGGCCATGAGCTCCTCTTTGGACTTGAAAACTGGGCCTAATTCTGAATTATTTACATCTTTGAAAGAAAACCAATTCACCTGTACAGATTTTGTAGGGACCCAAACAACTCTTTTTAAATCATCTGAAATAACATTACTTAAAGCTTTATCATCTTGAAACAACCTAGCTTTTTTTATGTGAATCATCCTCATCCAGTTCCATGCTTTCAATTTCAGAAAGACTCCTTTTAACCAAAATATTAGGACCCTCTATCACTTGAGATATTGCAACTAGTAAAGTACTTGGGTCTTCATCAGATCTTGGAATCTCCATAAATTGAAGCAAATTGGCTGTTTCATTCAAACCTTCAATAACTTGGTGGTCAAATAGCTTGTTTTTGTTTTCCTGTGTTCTCAGGGAAATTATATGATGGGGATCATAATTTAACCTTGGCTCTTTTTGAAATTCCATGCTTCCCAACAATTTTTCTATAAACACCAGGGCACCCTTATTTTTGAAAATAAAAGAACCAACTTTGAGAGGGAATTTGATATTTGAAGATTTCTTAAAGGCCCCAAAATGTTCTTCTTCTGAATGCAGTCTTTGTCTCATAAACTTAAATGCAAAAATTCTGGGAGTAAGGAAAGCAGGTAACTTATATGGTTCTCCAGTAAATCCATATATCCTCAAAACAGTGGAATCCTTATACAGAAACCAATCTCTGACTCGATCCTCAGGTGAGGACTGCATCATGCATTTCATCTCTTCTAATACCCGGGGTAATATTTCATCAAATAACATCTTGTATATTTCTGACATGATTGCATTTGCAAATTCAAACATGTTGATTTGCTTGGGAAAATCTGAAGAGAAGATGGTACTTAAAAACTGTAATTCAGTGACGTTTGAACATAGCAACATGTTCAACAAATAAGTTTGAAATTTGAAGAATATAACCTTTGGGAATTCACTCAATTGAAGATGTATTGCTTCTGCCAAGTATTCATCTAGACTAAATACATCAACTGACTGAGACTTAAAACTCAATGAACTTATTTTTAATAGAAAACCCAGGATGACTTCATTTACGTGACAATCATCATCGAGACCCAAGACTTGATAGACTAAGGACACCACTAATTGAACTTCATCTTTGAAAATATGAACATGGTATGGCACGAAAAGACCATCTAATGATTGACCCTCTTTCAAGATGCTGGACAGGAATTTGCAACGAACTTCAGTTCCACAATTTTTATACAACTCAGCAAGAATGGACTCATTTACAGGTTCATGACTGTCAGGGTAGCTGTCGGGCAAGTTTAGGTTTTCGCGGATGACCTTTGCATCAATTTTACACAGTATCCTAGACATAGACTGACTTACAATGACTATTTGAGAAGAGGAATAGTTAACTGCGCACCATTCTACGAACTCGGAAAAATGTAGGGTTTGCTCGACAGCAAAATAATATAAAAACTATTTACAAACATTTAGGACATCATTACCCCGTGAATTGTATTGCCACAACCTCTCTTTGCTGACTGATACACTTCCTACAGACAGGATAGGGTCACACATTCCTCTGTCCCTATCAACCAGATAGTCTTCTCTGTCATCCAAAACACAACTAAACCCTTGCAAATATTTTCCTTGGTCCATAATTCAGTTAATAATGGTAATTAGATGGATGAATTTCGGGCGTTCGAGCATTACCTGTTACTGTGGCTGCGTGCGTTCGAAATTGACTGTTATAGGTTGATGAGCATGCAGGTCCTTTTCATTCGTTCGACGCCAATAAAATAATCCTTGAATAGGTCAACTTTGTTTATATAGGACCCCACTCTGGAGGCCCCCCTTCGACGGTTTCCACCAAACCGTTTTTTCCTTCGGAATGCACCACAATCGACCACATGTACCGTGGTTTCCATTCCGCTACCACCTTTTATCTCCAACCACCGCGCAACTTCCCACTTCGGATCCATCAACGATCGTCGATGTAATTCACCTTTATTTCCCAGCCATCGGATCAAGCGACACGTACCCAATTCCGTCGGGTTCCTTTGCTTTATCAAACGTGCAAGTCTACGGGGAGGAGTCCACAAAGACCATAGATTTCATTGAACCGGATTGGCGACCGTTGATCTCTATATCTCATCGAACACTCGCATGTACTTATCCTTCTCGCATCTTCATAAAGTGGACACATTACAAGCCATCGATCTCCATTTTTTCACTCTGCACCGTTGGATCCCATGACAATTCATCTCTTACTCGCCCTTTGTCATACTTTTATACCATAAATTTAATCCAAAGTTTGACAAGCAACCATTATATCTTCTTCACCATGGTCTTTTCGTTCCTCTGCCAAGTAACGGTGTTAACAACTGGCTCCATCTGGGGATGATATCCTCCCTGTGAGGTATCAAAGAACTTGTAGACCAGGTGCCTGACTTTAATTTATCACAGTAGTTTCTAGAAAACTCATCTTTTGTTTTTTGTAGATATATTTTTTTTTTTTTGAAAGGAATAGCATGCCTCCTGAATCTTAGGGCCTTCACCATGGGCTTCGAACACATTCAGCTTACCATTCGTGTTGACTTTGTAAAGAAAAATAAGTATTTACAAGTTATAATACAAATTTTAGCCTCCTCCTTAGGACAGGTAATGTTTCAGATACCTTCCATTGACAGGGTTACTATCTAGAGGAACCCCGCTTGGATATTCTAGCAAGAATTGCATTTTGTCCTCTGTAACCAGCAACAACATAAGGACCTACCCACATATGATCAAATTTCCCATGTTTATCTTCTTTGGGAGCATCCCACTTCAAGACTAAATCATCAATCTGAAACTGTTCTTCTTTGATTCTTCTGTCAAAAGTGTTTTTCATTTTTTCTTGATGTAACTGCACCTTGTCATAAGATTTATTCCTTCGCTCATCCAACTCAATAATCTGATTTATCCTCCTTTGCATATGATTTGGTTCTTCTTGCTGATATTGGAAATATCTCATAACTGGAACACCTAACGATGCTGGAAAAATGACTTCAGTTCCATACACCAGTTGGAACAGAGACATGCCAATCGCCCTTTTGGTACTAATCCTGTCATCCCATAGGGCATACTTGAGCTTGGTGTGCCAAGAATTTTTATTATCTTCCAATAGCTTCCTGATGATCCTTACTAAGCTTTTATTTGAATATTTAGCTAACCCATTTCCCTGTGGATAATAGGCAGTTGAATGATTGAGGCTTATATGGTACTTGTGACAGAAATCAATCATTTTCTTGGATTTAAAAGTGGCTGCATTTTCTGTTACTATTCTTCTAGGGAATTCAAATCGAGCCAATATATTTTCCTTGAGAAAATCCATGATTACAGTTTCGGTGGATCTTCTGGTGGGAATCGCTTCAATCCATTTTGTAAAATAATCTGTAGCTATCAAGATCCATTTGTGTTGTCCTGACAAATTGGGGTTTATTTCGCGAATAAAATCTAAACCCCACTGCTAGAAAGGAGATTCTACTATTATCGGATTTAAAGGGAGAGGAAGTACTTTCCTATTTCCATAAAAAATTTGGCATTGATGATACTTACTAGTTTCTTTATACACATCTGAAAATAATGCAGGCCAATAATAGCCTGCTCTCGGAATTTTATTGGCAGTTATCTTCCAAGAATGATGTCCTCCACAATCTCCCTTATGAAATTCTTTGACTGTTTGTTGAGCTTCATTTTCTAAAAGATAGTTCAGCAACACTCCTTTGGGGTCCTTCCAATAAAGATACTGATTTAAAATACAAAATTTAGCAGCTTTCAATTTTATGGACCGGGCCCTTGACTTAATCAATCTTTCTAGTGCTTGTAAATTTCTAAGGACGTAAACAATATCAGAGTACCATGGAGATGCCACGAAATCAGCCATTACTTCCACCTCTGTATCCAACTGATTAGCTTGGTGAGATAGGAAATTAATTTGTAAAGCCTCACAATTTGAATTGGCCATCATTTTAGCTAATCCTTGTCCTTTAACCACCTTAGTAGGCTTTATTTCTATTTCGTACTCCAGCAATGTAGCTATCCATTTTGCTCTTCTACCTTCTGGATCTGGTTGTGTCAAAATCCCTTTCACTGCAGCAGATGGAACATGTGCAATTATATGTGAATGTAGAATATATACTCTGAAATCCTTCAATGCTTTGACTAAAGCATAAGCTTGTTTCTCCATGATGTCATATTTCAATTCCCATCCCTCAACATTTTGCTAAAAAATGCTATGGGTTGTTCCAAATTCTCATCATTTTTCTGCAATAAAATTGCTGCTATAGTATATTCTAAAGCATATGAAAATACTGAGAAATCTTTGGTAAAATATGGACTCACCAACACAGGAGCCTCTGATATTGCTTTCTTGATTTCCTAAAAAGACTTTCTAGCTTCCGCATTCCATTTTATCTCATGACCCTTCTTCAACATATTTGTGATATTCATTAAGATCTCAACAAAACTTGGCACAAACCTTCTCAGAAAATTCACTTGCCCCAAGGAAGATTGTATCTCCTTTTTACTCCTAGGTTCACCTACTTTCAAAATTGCACTCACCCTTTCAGGGTCAATTTTTATTCCATCCTTGGATATTATATGTCCCAACAACTTTCCTTCTTCCAATGCAAAATTGGACTTCTTTGGATTCAATGATATACCAAACTTCCTACACTTCATGAAAAATTTCTCTAGATGATGTAGATGTTTTTTGTCAGATTTTGAATAGACTGTGATATCATCCATGTAGATCACCACAAAATTCCCAATTTCCCTTGCAAAAGCAATGTCCATAGCTCGCTGAAAAGTAGCTCCTGCATTCATTAAGCCAAAATGCATTTTTGCATACATAAAAGTGCCCCAAGGTGTAGTAAATGCAGTTTTTTCTTGATCTTCAGGTAATACTTTGATCTGATTATAGCTAGAAAAACCATCTAACATTGAAATTCTCTCAGCTCCAACTACTTTCTGCAATATATGGTCCATATTTGGCAAGGGATAATTATCCTTCATAGAAGCTTTGTTTAAAATTCGGAAATCTACACACAATCTTATTTCTCCATTCTTCTTTCTAACAGGAACCAGGTTTGCAACCCACTTCGAAAACCTTAGAGTTACAATGATCTTTGCCTAAAATAACTTTTTAATTTCCTTCTCAATGATGGGAAGCAACTTAGGATTTATCCTTCTGAGTTTTTGTTTGAAAGGCTTCTCTCCGGGTTTTATAAGGATAGTATGCTGTATGATAGAGGTATCATACTCCTTGAGATCCTCATAACTCCAAGCAAAGACAACTGTATATTTTTTCATTAAATTCACATATTCTTCTTTTTCCTTTTCAGGCAATTTCTTGGATAATTTTACAATATTAGGATTCTCTTCAGTGCCAATATTTCTATCTTCAACAACCTTCTCAACAGGATTTACCTTGGGATTCTTAGCCACATCATTTTGATCAAAACGTTTTTCTAAAGGAATTAGCCCTCTTGGTATGAATTTTTTTTTTAACTGGATAATATCCTTACCTCCTAAGGTTCCTTTTAACTTTTCAGCACCCTCCTTTTCTTCAACAGGTCCCTCATCATCATTTTGAATACTCTCATCATTGTCATTTTCGGTGTCAATAGGAGTATTCACAAATTCCTCTGAAAGTTCTAAGAACCTTCTGATCTGCATGTCATCTTCAAACACCTGCCAATATTTAGAGTTATCTGGAATAGATGGTCTATTCACAATGTCCACCTAATATTCTTTCTGACCAGCAATAGGGGTTTTAAATTTTCCAGCAGCTACTGCCAAAGAATCTGCCACCATATTTTCATGCCTGGGAACCACTTGAATCGTGTGCTCTGTGAAAAATTTGCTAATCATATCCCACACTTCATTTCTATAAGCCCTCATCTGGGGATGCCTAGTTTGAAAGCTATCATTTACTTAATTGATCACCAGCTCTGAATCTCCTAAGACTTTTATTCTCTGCGCTCCTAAATATTTCAAAGCATGCAACCCTAGTAATAAAGCTTCATACTCGTCTACATTATTGGTGCATTCAAAGGTTAGTTTATAAGATAAAGCTTTGAAATATCGAATATGAGAAATTATATACACACCAGCTCCAACACCAAGTTTCGCAGCAGACCCATCAAAATACATAGTCCATAAACCTTCCCTTTTTTGTTTTACCTCCAAAGCATCTTGTTCCTTCATCTCTTCTTTCTTATCTTCTTCAGACTTCTCTTTGAATGTGGCTTCTAAATCACATGGGACAGTATCATTAAAGAGAATAGAAGACCCGAAATCAGTATCAATAGCATATATATGATGAATTTCAGGTTTATCTTGACTACTCACTACATAAGGAGTCCTTTTTTCACTATATAACCTTCTGCTCCCATCTTGAACAGGAATCGTAGCATATGACATATCCATCTGTAAACTACCTTTCAACTTTGAGGTCCAAGATCTTGATAACAATACTCCAAATTTAGGCGGAATATCTGCTACTACCACATCCATGACTATAGTTTTAGATGGCAATTTATTTAGAGTCACTACCATATCTTTGATCAAACCAAGGCATTTTACTCTTCTAGAATCAAAAGAATACAAATCTTTATAAGGCCTTGTCACTTCTAGTCCCAAAATTTCAACTACTCCCTTAGACATTAAATTATGTGATGCTCCTGAATCTAACATAGCATTATGGACCACCATATCATGCACATTCAAACTCAAATAGAAAGGAGGGACCTCTTCATTTTCTAAATTTTCAACCTTCGACCCAAATGAAATAGCAGGATTATCATCCTTCAACTCTAAAATATCAGATTGCGATTCCCCTTGACCTTTGACCATTTTTTTTATAGTGTATCTATAGTCATTGTTTCTCAACAACTCGTTAAATGGAATAGAAATCTTTAACTTTGAAAGCTCATTTTTCAAATTAAAACCGGAACCAACTCTTTCTACATCAATCGGGGCCATTTGCTTCATTCTTTTATCTCTTTGTACCTCATTTTCAAATTCTTTATTTATAAGAGAATCTTTTTGCACTTCTTTTCCCTTCTTGACGTTTAGGGAACTTGTGGAAGGCTGATTGGGATTTTCCTTCCCCTTATTTATAAAAACTTCCCTGTTTCTCAATCTGATTTTCCTCTGCACATCATCCATAGCATGTAAATAACCCCTTTGGTACTGCTTTGTCTCCCTCTCAAATTCTTCATTTCCACCTTCTTGTTCAAACATGTTATGCTCTTCTTCAGTAAGATATATCTTTGAATCCATTTCTCCAAAAAGAAGAATTTCATTCTCAGTGGGGTCTTCTTCATCGACAACATAATTCTCAGGAAACGGTGGTCAAATTTGCTGTTCTTCCTGATTTCTTGGATTTCTTATGTCTCTTTGCCTATTTTGTGGGAGAACAGGAGGATTTGGTCTTCTAAAATTAGGGTTCCTGATTTGAGGATCAGCTTGTTCTCTGTTGAATCCCCTATTATCGATGGTTAATATGTCCATTAACTTCTCCATCGTTTTCAACATCATTTCAAATTTGACATCATTAGTAGAAGAAGAAGCAGAAGGCAAATTTTCTTCCTTTTTCCTCCTATCAATATCTCTATGTTTCATTTTTCCACTTTCCATCATATTTGCCTCCACTTCTAAAGCATCTGTAAACATTGTAGCGAGAGTTGCTGATTTTCTTTCCCTTAATGAGAATGCAAAATCATTGTCAAAGGCTCTAGCATAATGTAATTTGGCAGCGGCCATAGAAGGTTTTATATCTTCCAGAATGGAATTATAAACCCTCATGAACCTGCCAGAGAATTCATGCACAGATTTGATACCTCCTTTTTTTAGACTATTATACTGAGACAAGAGTTGTAAAAGATTCTGTTTATCATCCCATCTATCTAGAAATGCATTCTGAAAAGCCTGAAAATTCATTATAGACCCATCAGGCAAGTCTTTAAACCATTTCTTTGCCTCTCCTGATAAACTTTGAGCAAATAACTGCATTTTGACATCTGGATAATCAACTTCTTCTAAGTCAATGAAATCTTCAAATTTAGCAACATGCTGCTTTGCGGTTATGTCACCTTCTCCATCAAACAAAGAAATTCTTTGGGAATAATTTTGAGGAAGGTCATGTAATAAAGCAGGCGAACACAAGGGAGCAAATCTGGCTGCCATTGGTCTAGGTGGGTTCAAAGGAACTGAAGGCTTTTGAGTATTTTTGAGAGGCAAATGTTTCAACTTTCGTGGTTCGTTGTAAATCTCTCCAAAGGGAGTCCAGCAAATAAGATTCTAATCTACGGGAATCAAACTCAGTATTCTTCAGATCAGATTCAGATTTAGTTTTCAACAAACTCCTTCCAACATTAACTTCCCATTCTGGATCAATAGGAGAATCTTGAGAAGATGATGCACCAAACAAAGGAAAACCTAGCTTTTCTTTATCTTTTCTCTTAAATAAATTTTCTGGGTCTTCAAAAAATTTTAAAACTTTGGTATCAGAATTACCTCGCATATGTCTTTTCGAAGCCAGAATGATTTCTTAAGTTTGAAATGTTTTACAATGGAGTCGCTAGGGCAAATATACAACCTTTTCTACTGGTAAAAATTCCTGTTTTCCCATAGAAATCTTTCTTCAACTCTGTCGTTCTCCCCAGGGCAGATGTGCACTTTCATTCCCTAAAAACCACACCAATTTGTTGGCACTCAGAATGTACCCAGGTTGTGAAAGGTAGATCCCAAGGTAACAGCAAAAACCACTTTTAGAAAGAAACTGGCTTTTCTTTCCAGAGAGGGATCTCTCAAATACAGATTTATCAAGGCCAGATATAAATTAACACTCAGAGATTGTATAAATGGTTGAAAAAACACATAACCATTGGGATATGGAGTCACATATACATAAATACATCACAAAGACATATACAGGAGAGTTTATCAAAGGCAAGATAACCATTCCATCACAATCATTCATTTAGTTCAGGTGAAACAGAAGAGACAATGGACAATCCATTAATACAGAGCATCAAAGATGAGTTCTATTTTAACTTTAGTAGAAAAATGTATAAAATATCTGAAACGATGATTAGAGCATAAAAATTATGAATTCTAACCATTCAACACTATATTTCAGATATGAAGAAAAAACAGACTGGAGCGTTACATTGGAAAAAACAATCACAGAGGAAGAGAAATACGGACTGTAATGTAAATGATGCAGGAATCTATGATAACTCTTATGCATTCGCTTTGTTATTCAAAAATACATGTCTTCAAAAAATATTCAACAACAAGATGGGTTCCAACCCCCATCACATAAAATAAATGCACTTATATACATAAAATGATTTTCATCTTCCAAGAAGATTTATAACTGAATAACCGGCTTAATCATAGTCTTGTAACTATATTCCTAACTCCTAGGTATAAACTACTAGCTTTGATCCTAACAGATCATTAAAGTTAAAATCAACTTGATAACATGGCCTCGTTCAAGAAGCTCCTCAGCGCGCAACACCTGTCTTCATGAATGAAGGATATACTTCATTTTCCTGAATCTCTCTATGGCTCTCCATTGCTCCGCGCTTGGAATATCATATTCAATCATCTCCTGAATGGACACCTCTAGATCCATGTAAGCTTCATAAGACACTTTAGGCAATCCTCCCCTGATAATCAAGAACTTTTGTAATATTTCAAAATTCTCTGTCGGCTTATCCACGATGACTTTCCTTGTCAGACCTTTTTCCAAATCATCAAATTTGGAATGGTCCATGTGGATTTGAACTAACAGGCTGTGATAGTGTTCTTGAGAAAACATTCATCCCTCCTCGTCCCAAAAGGAAGGCAGGCCGTCCTCAAATAGCTCTTTGAAATCCTGTTTGAAGTCATTAACTTGAGAGATCATTTCATCAGCTTTGTCCTCGACCGTCTTCATTAAATGATGCTTATGGATAAAATTTTTAGCCCATAGTACCATTGCTATTTTGTCCTTTATTCTTATATGATGCAAATTTTGGTATGTTAATGAATTTAAAAAATTCAATGCGTTTTGGGCTGTGGCAAGGGGTTTCCTCTCCATATTTTCATTTACTAACTTCAGTCTTTGATTGGCCAAATTGATTAATATGCTTTGATCATCAATAAAGTTCAAGTAGTGCCTGAATTTAGTAATTTCTATAGATAAGGTATCCCAAATTATGTGCTTTGCTCCTTGGAGAGGACCTTTTCCAATGTTTCTTTCTTTCAATTCATTAAATTTCTTCTGTAGTTGATTTCTATCTTGCAATATTTTATTTTTATTCTCGTTCACTTTGGCTAACCCGGACTTGATCTTTTCATTTTCCACCTTTAATTCTTTTATTTCTTCATCCTTTAGGCTGACCTGGGACATGGGCACTAACAAGTCATCTGCAGAAAAATCATTTAATGGTTTTTCAATATTTACAATAGACAGGTCCTCATCAATGGGAGTCTGGCTCATCAGTTCCTCCATGATTTCTTTTTCTTCATTCTGGTCCTTTTTCAGCAGGGAGATTTGTGCTACTAGCTCATCCCACTCTGTTTCCCATTTGTCTTTTTCTTCTTGTAAATTGACGGATTTTCCTTTATGCTCCATCATCTCCTGGTGAATCTTGTCCTTCTCTTCTTGTAATGTTAATAATTCAGATAATTGAACATGCTCTGTGCTTGGGATCTTCAACCTTTTCTTCAAAACCTGGAGGGCATTGTCCTTTTCTTCCAACAGTATTTTGATTGCTTGGGTGTTATCTCTTTCCTTTCCTGAACTTATGACGTCTGCTTCCAACTTTTTTATTTGAATGGCATTAGCTTTGTTTTCAACCTTCTCATGTTTTAACTGAACCTCTAACTTTTCTACCAAAATTTGAAACTTATTTACTCTCATCATAGCTTGCAATAGATCTGAATAAATAATGTCACTTGTTTGCTTATGTAACTGTATTTTGTCGGGTACACTAATCTTGTCTAATCTTACTTCCATTTCTGACATATTCTTATCACTTACCATGGCCAATTTAAAGGTATTTCTTTCTATGTCCTTGGTAGAAATCAAGGAGGTTTTTGGATTATTTAAACTCCTTACCCACGGGAGTAAATTCCTTGTCTCTTCTAGGGACTGTTTTTGCTTCTCCACATAACTGGCCATGAGCTCCTCTTTGGACTTGAAAACTGGGCCTAATTCTGAATTATTTACATCTTTGAAAGAAAACTGATTCACCTGTACAGATTTTGTAGGGACCAAAACAACTCTTTTTAAATCATCTGAAATAACATTACTTAAAGCTTTATCATCTTGAAACAACCTATCTTTTTTATGTGAATCATCCCCATCCACTTCCATGCTTTCAATTTCAGAAAGACTCCTTTTAACCAAAATATTAGGACCCTCTGTCACTTGAGATACTGCAACTGGTAAAGTACTTGCATCTTCGTTAGATCTTGGAATCTCCATAAATTGAAACAAATTGGCTGTTTCATTCAAACCTTCAATAACTTGGTGGTCAAATGGCTTGTTTTTGTTTGCCTGCTTTCTCAGGGAAATTATATGATGGGGATCAAAATTTACCCTTGGCTCTTTTTGAAATTCCATGCTTCCCAACAATTTTTCTATAAACACCAGGGCACCCTTATTTTTGAAAATAAAAGAACCAACTTTGAGAGGGAACTTGATATTTGAAGATTTCTTAAAGGCCCCAAAATGTTCTTCCTCTGAATGCAGTATTTGTCTCATAAACTCTAATGCAAAAATTCTGGGAGTAAGGAAAGTAGGTAACTTATATGGTTCTCCAGGAAATCCATATATCCTCAAAACAGTGGAATCCTTATACAGAAACCAATCTCCGACTCGATCCTCGGGTGAGGACTGCATCATGCATTTCATCTCTTCTAATACCTGGGGTAATATTTCATCAAATAACATCTTGTATATTTCTGACACGATTGAATTTGCAAATTCAAACATGTTGATTTGCTTGGGAAAATCTAAAGAGAAGATGGTACTTAAAAACTGTAATTCGGTGACGTTTTAACATAGCAACATGTTCAGCAAATAAGTTTGAAATTTGAAGAATCTAACCTTTGGGAATTCACTCAATTGAAGATGTATCGTTTTTGCCAAGTATTCATCTAGACTGAATACATGAACTAACTGAGACTCAAAACTCAATGAACTTATTTTTAATAAAAAACCCAGGATGAATTCATTTACGTGACAATCATCATCGAGACCCAAGACTTGATAGACTAAGGACACCACTAATTGAACTTCATCTTTGAAAATACGAACATGGTATGGCAGGAAAAGACCATCTAATGACTGACCCTCTTTCAAGATGTTGGACAGGAATTTGCAACGAACTTCAGTTCCATAATTTTTGTACAATTCAGCAAGAATGGACTCGTTTACAGGTTCACGACTGTTAGGGTAGCTGTCGAGCAAGTTTAGGTTTTCACGGATGACCTTGGCATCAATTTTACACAGTATCCTAGACATAGATTGACTTACAATGACTCTCTGAGAAGAGGAATAGTTAACTGCGCACCATTCTATGAACTCGGGAAAATGCAGGGTTTGCTCGACAGCAAAATAATATAAAAACGATTTACAAACATTTAGGACATCATTACCCTGTGAATTGTATTGCCACAACCTCTCTTTGCTAACTGCTACACTTCCTACGGATAGGAAAGGGTCACACACTTCTCTGTCCCTATCAACCAGATAGTCTTCTTTGTCATCCAAAATATGACTAAACCCTTGCAAATCTTTTCCTTGGTCCATAATTCAGTCAATAATGGTAATTAGATGGATGAATTTTGGGATTTCGAGCCTTACCTATTACTGCAGCTGCGTGCGTTCGAAATTGACTGTTAGAGGTTGACGAGCATGTAGGTCATTTTCATTCGTCCGGCACCAATAAAATAATCCTTGAACAAGTGAACTTTGTTTATATAGGACCCCACTCTGGAGGCCCCCCTTCGGCGGTTGCCACCAAACCGCTTTTGCCTCCGGAATGCACCACAATCTACCACGTGTACCGTGGTTTCCATTTCGCTACCGCCTTTTATCTCCAACCACCGCGCATTTTCCCACTCCGGATCCATCAACGATCGTTGATGCAATTCACCTTTATTTTCCAGCCGTCGGATCAAGTGACAGGTACCCAATTCCGTCGGGTTCCTTTGCTTTATCAAACGTGCAAGTCTACAGGGCGGAGTCCACAATGACCATAGATTTCATCGAACCGGATCGACGATCGTTGATCTCTATATCTCATTGAACACCCATATGTACTTATCCTTCTCGCATCTTCATAAAGTGGACACATTACAAGCCATCGATCTCCATTTTTTCGCTCTGCACCGTTGTATCCCGTGACAATTCATCGCTTACTCGCCCTTTGTCATAATTTTATACCATAAATTTAATCCAAAGTTTGACAAGCAACCATTATTTCTTCTTCACCATGGTCTTTTTGTTCCTATACTAAGTAACGGTGTTAACACAATGGACAAAAAAAGTTCACCTCAAAGTGTTGTCGATTTAATTTTTCAGAACTCGACGAAATTTTACAGAGTATGCAAGTCCTGCATGATCTAATGGTTCAAATTAGGCCCAAATCCTATTTTGAGATGATCTGAGCCATCCAATCTCTATTTGGTTTTTCAATGTGAAGCATTGGGGAAACTAAGAAATTTTTCTACCGAAGCTTAAACTAAATAAAATTTCTTGCATAATAGGGTGTTGGTCATTATCTTTTATGTTTATTGATTGATACATATCATTAAATTGAAGATACTATGAATTATTATTGTTTCTAGATCAGATATATCTCTCATTATGTATTCTTCATTATCACAGGTATTATTGCTCACCAAGTTCGAATACAGGAAGCATGAAATGGAGGATGGAGAAGGGGATTGATCACCAAGAGACAACACACATGGAGGCATAGCAATGTGACTGGTACTTGAACCAATGGAATGCGATGAAATCATTTGAGGAGCTAACACATAGGCCGCGTGTATTTCCAGCTGGGTTAAGCGAATAAGAAGCTTGGGAATCTCTAGGGTTATGTTGTTCAGGATTAAGCACCCTCGTGACCTAGGGTTTGGGGTTACCAACTTACTACTAACCTTGCAGAAAATCAGCTTTACCAGAGAATGGAAAGGGCATGGGAAGAAAATCTTCACTTACCCGATTACCGACGGTGGATCCAAGCTTGATTCTCCTGCTCCTCTTCTCTCCAAAGCTTCCAGGGATGTACCTCTTTCACCTGTAAAGAGAAAATTCTCCAAGTAATATTTCATGCATGTATATATAAGAGGTTAGATAAACAATATCTCAAACATATAATCAAATACATTCATTAACCACAATACATGAAATAGATTCAACACAATGCTGGAAGAAGAATTCTATTTATTAACAGTCAGTGAATGAGATAAGAATACAACCCAACTTCCAAGACAAGGACTCCTCTGCAATGAAAGGACTCAGAGTTCTATTTCTCCAAGACTTCCAAAGATATACCACCAGTATAACTTTTCTCTCCAATCTTGATTGATTATTACCAACCCCAAGGCCTCTATTTATAATTTGGGAAATGGAGTAGTTTCGAAGGCTGGGGTGGTTGAAACAGTTGGGATAGTTAAAGATTAGGGCCCATCTAATTTCAAATAATAATATTTTATATTTTTTAAATCCAAACTAAGATGTACGTGACTATTTATATAGGCAACCCGCATATGACACGCGAGTTTCTTGAAGGAAACCCGCGTACGCTGGTGTACGCGGGTTGCAATGTATATAGTCACATACAGTATGCGAGTTGCAATGAAGATAGTCGCATACGCAACTCAACACTTAGAAAAATATATAGCAAGCTGGTTTAAGAGGTAAATGCATCCCAAGTCATTCCCATCTATAGTACTTTGGAAAACTTCAATCCTAGTTTGTCCTTTTGTGTACCAACATAAAGAATGTCGGCACTCGGACGAAGAAGTGCCATTTGGGTTGATAACAGATGCCCCCTAATGTGTGAGGTTAGAGGGAAGCTATGGCCAAAATACATTATAATCATTATCTTGGAGAACTCAGAGGTCCAATAGAGTAGAGGAAGTACCTGAAACAAATACATAGTAATGTCATATACAAAATCATATCTGAGGATGCCATGTTCAATATACTGGAACACTAGCTCCTTTACAATATTTGAGTACATAATATGATACGGGTTCAAGACCACGTATATTACAATGGTGGATCGAAGCCACAATATACAATAATGATGAGTCTTCAAAGATCTGGAAACTACGTAAGTGAACACAACATAATCTTGCACAACTTAAGCCATAGATATGAACCTAAGGTCTTCGTCAAAAATACAAAAGAACCAGTACAATCCATGCCATGTGAATAGATGTGTTGAAGTTGAACATGGGGAGGTTTCAACAGATTGTCAACCAATAGGTGATAATTGGCAACTGAAACAAAGGAATTCAACAATAATGAAAGTGAATCCTAAGGTACTTATCGTCCAAAAATCTAGGTCTTTGTCATCAGGAAGTGCTGATGAGAAACCATACTGTGATGAGGAAGGAAATAGATCCTCCAATGGATCATAAGAGTGATTAGGAACTGGATAAAGGAAGGGATACACAAGTAATAACAAATAGGACAATGATGGAATTAGGAGACAGATCAGATACAGGGCTAAATCCTTGAACAGCGAGCATGACATAGAGATGCCCCAAGGCAGCTTTTAACTTTGTAGATAATACAACTAGACTTATCTATCATGTAGGAGACATGATCAGATTCCCCAGGTATAATGGACAAGAGGAGGAGTAAGAAACTCGAAGTGATAGTTGAACTGAAAGTGAACACTAAAACATGAGTATCGAAAAGTACAAAGAGTGCTATGTTCAAAGAAGACATGCTGCCACCGACTGAGAATCAAAATAAAACTTCTTCCTTATCTTTCCTGTTAAATTTTAACGAGTCCAGGAAATTCAACTCAAGTCTCTCTTCATTTTTTACAAGCTTGAAGAGAAGAGGGAATAATGCTTGATAGTGTCACTGATTCATGGATTTTAGGAGCCCGAACTAGTATATGCTCACTTGTTGTTTTCATATTTAGAGAGTCTGAAAACTCTGAAGAAGACTCTAGGGGTGTCTTTTTTCATCTGATTTAGTCTCCTGAGGCCAGAAAAGTATAAAACATACCACAAAAGAACTCTCTTAACTTTCGTATAAGAAAAGGTGAACCTTTTTCGTACTTAGTCAAGGAGGTCCGAAAAAGTTTAAATTACCATCTACCCAACGCTCCTTCAAGAGCAGCATATAGCTTGAGTTTTACAAGTGTGAAGGAAAGCAAGATCACTCGGAAAGATCCATTTGAGTACGAGAAATGGGGCTTACAATAGGAAACTCGATGTTGTTTTCTTGGTGTTTAACGAGCATGACAAAGACATAAAGTACACTCGGAATCTTTTTCATGTTTAGGTCCAGAGCACGAAAAAGAGAAAACTGAGCTCATACTGGGTGTTCCTTTTCTGTAAATTTAGTCCCTCGGGTCCGAAAAAGTGATAAACCTATACCTGAGAATATTCTTCTCAATTCCACAGAAAAGAGAGTGATCCTTTCTTGTATTATTCCACGTGGTCCGAGAAAGAGATAACCTTCCACCAATGTGGATGCCCATTCACATATTCTTAATGAGCTTGAATGGACAATTTTAATTAGCATTCAAGTCTATTTTGAGGAGTTAGACCTAGGCCTAAAGAAACTCCATAAGGGTGGGGAGTCTTATAAAAGGATAGCTTGTAAAAAGAGACCAAAATGAGGCTCAATTTGGCATGAAAAATAGCTAAGGAGACTCCCTTGAACCTATGAAAAATGCAGCATGAGTATCAAAAGACAATAAGTGGATTCTAATCAAGGATACTCATGTGAGGAAAGCCCTATCCACGGAAGAACAATGGCATAGACGAGGTACTAATGGTTAAAATACCATAGTCCGAGGTCAAAGTGGTAATTCTAGGGTTAAGGCGAATTAGGTTTGAATGCAAAAATGCATGTCAATGACCAAAATCCTATCCTATATGAGAGAAAAACAACTTCAAATGACCTTAGACCTGTTACATTGAAGAAAAAGACATGGTATTAATTTGAGTTTTATAAAAAAATATGAACTATAGGTTAAAAACCCACTTTTGAAATAATATTTCAATAAATAGTTCAAAATAGAAATAAAAAACTCACCATTTGACTTTTTACCCAAAATAGTACCTCTGCCTTTAATTGCTCGTTGTGGACAACTCAGTGGACAATTCCCAAAACCACAAGTGCCAGAGAAAACTACACTCCATGCTCTTTCATTTGATCTAAAAAATTTCAATTTTTGGCTAAAATTTGATGTTTTCCACCGTCCTCAAAGTAGCCACGTTGTGTATGCGAGTATGGTATATCAACAGTCGCGTACAAATGTTTTGTACGCGAGTTTCTCGAAAGCAAGTCGTGTACACGTGACTTGTCCAAAGGACAGTCACTTACACTGCACAAGGTAGGAAAAAGCTATGTAGGGCCAAAAAACCAAGTTTTTCTATGAATTTAATGTTTGATAAATGCCTTGTTACCAGATTGAAACATGGTGCTTGAGTGGAGGGAGAGGGATCATGAAGACATGGACTGAGAATCTCTACGGAATGCCCCCATGGTGAATGCTTTGCGGCAAAGTGGGTTGCTAAAATTTTTCTGTACCTCACCTATGCGATCCAATGTCTGCCTACTAGAGTTTATGATAAACTATTGGGATCATGATCTTGGTATGTTTGACCTACAAGGTGAGTTTCTAGAGATTACCTTGGAAGATATCTACTTCATCTCTGGTTTGTCACGACGAGGAGCTTCGGTTAACTTGGAAGGTACTAGTGGAGGCGGTGACCTTCTAAGTGTGCAGAACTACATTTATGCATCCCGGTACTCAAAAGAGGGGTAGTTGCATCCCTATTGTTCATATTTGCATCTTTCCATTACACGTGTTGGAAAGTACTATAGTGAGGGTTGCAAGGTCATCATCAACACCTTGCAACTTGAAACCAAATGAGACTTGCAGTGGACTGTCTATAGGGAGCCCTATATGACTGGTGTTCGAGAGTAATCCTGATAATGAGGAAGCAACTCTCTGACTGTAAAAGAGGCCGACAGAAAAACTTCGGTTATTCTAGCATATTGGTGGCCTTTCTCTTTGAGAGAGTGCCCGGTTTGAGTCCTGCTGTACCACTACTAGTTCATTCTCCCTGTCAGCCTAGACTGAGTAGGTGGGGGGAAATATTCCTCTGCCAGGGAGGCAGTGGATCGGTTCAGAGTGTATATGACAACGAATTCTACTTATAGTGGGGGTGACAGCTACCAGCACTAGAACAGTTTCCATATGCTGGGGTAGATTTCTGAGGTGACACCGACCTTGTCCTCCCTCCTAGAGGAGTATGGGGAGTGTCAGGTATTTTTTGTTTTCAAGTTTTTAAATTTTTATGAATTTTAGTCATAAATATATATACATGTGTATAAGAGTTTTAAATCCTTTAAAATGTTAAAATGCAGATATTGGACCAGTCCACCCTACTGGGCATCCATATATGTATGTGCGTCATGTGGCAGGAGAAGACCATGGTTTGATTACAATTCTTGAGGGAAAGTTGGCCAGGCTTACACAAAGAGTACCTACTTTATGTATTGAGCATATCCCTACCATTATGCAGGAGCCAGTGGTTGGTATACCACCTGTCTGGATACGCCTTATGAGGTGGGTTGCTAGAGCAATACTTGTGTACATCGACGACGTTGAGGTTGCTACAGCCGAGGAAGCCGAAGAAGCCCGAGAGCAGGGTGATCAGGATGATCAGGGGGACCAAGGTGGACATGATGACCAGGGTGGTCAAGCTTAGACCTAGGAGCATTTTATGGACTTCGATCCATTTTTTGTATATTTTTTGTATATTATACAGTTATGACTGGATTTGAGGACCATAAAACTTGAGCTATCTATATGGACAGATATTCACACACACACACACACACACACATATTGCCGATTTTATTTACATGTGTTTTGTAATGTATCTATTGTTTATTTTTATCCAAAATGTGTTAAGTGTCAATCCAAGATATAATTAGCATATGCATCAGTTAATGAATTTTGATTTCTTGGAATATGATTGAATGTAATAAACTCAAAATTTCTTTCCAATAACCTAACTTGCATAAACCGACGTAGTAAAATAAAGTTCCGCACTTAATAAGCTCGATTGAGCTGGGAAACCACCAGTTGAGAGTCAAGTATGACTTCTAGCTAGGTGATGCCACGTGACAAAGCATCCCATAAAAGCTCAATGAAATTCCTGTATTCGGCCACATTATTGGTAGCAGGACCTACGCAAGCACCTCCAAAGGCAACTAGTTGTCCTGAGGGTGAGTAAATGACCCATGCGGCTGAAGCTAGGTTACAAGTGTGGCAACTAGCGCCATCTGTGAAACCTACGAACCACTCGAAAGGCATCTGTAACAACTAGCATATGGTATAAGAACACAAACTGAAGAACTATTGTACATAAAATACATACAATAAAAATAAAGGAAAAAGTACTGAGCCTAAGCATAGTACTTTTTCAAGTAGAGCCCATTTCTAGGCTCGGGCAGCTTATTCCCCTCGAAATATGTTAATTCATATGCACCTTTCTTCAAAATTTTTGACACAACATAAGGTCCTAACCACATAGACTTGAATTTCCCTTCCCCCAAGGGTTCTTTGTCTTGATCCCAGAGCAAGACAAGCTCCCCTTCAGAAAAAATTCGAGGTTTGACCGATTTATCATATTGATTTTTGACCCTATTTTTATGCACCTTGTTTGCTATCAGCGCATCTCTACGCTTCTCATCTAGATGTTCTAAGTGTAACAAACGTTCCTCCAGCTCAGTCGTATCAGGTAACACATGAATAACAATCTTTAAGGACAGGATTTCACATTCAACCGGGGTTACTGCTTCCACTCCGTGAATAAGTTACAAAGGAGTGAACCCTGTGGCAGTTTTCACATTGGTCCAATAAGCCCAAAGTGCATGATATAGCATGATGTGCCAATTGGAATGGGATGCATTAATAGTGCACTTGAGAATAGTCTTCAAGGTTTTATTTACAGCCTCAACTTGATCGTTCGTTTGAGGATGGAAAGAAGATGAATGTTCTTGTCTAAACCCTAGCATAATGGTCAATTCAATCATCAAACTATTTTGAAAGTGACTGCCATGGTCAGTGACAATCTCTTTAGGGATATCGAATCATGCGATAATTTGGTTGAAAATGAAGAAAGCTGCAGTTTCCTCGTCAGCTTTATAGGTTGGCATTGCCTCTGCCCACTTCGTGAAATAATCTACAACGACAATGACATGTTTGTGCCCCCCAGCTGAGACTTGGTTGCACGTCACATAATCTATCCCCCACTTTGTGAAGGGGCCCACTGAGATGACGGGAAATAACAGAGCAGGATGTGACCGCATCTTTATGGTGTAAAGTTGACAAGGATGACAACGCTTCATAGCTTCCACACAATCTTTAAATATTGTGGGCCAGAAATAATTCACACATAAGATCTTCTGGGTCATTGCTAACCCAGATAAATGACCCCCACACGCTCCACTATGGGCATCATTTAGGAAAATCTCTGCTTCTTTGTGGGTAAGACATCGACGCAAAATGGAATCTACCCACCTATGATATAAAGTATCTCCAATAATGAGGTCGTTTTCGGCATGTACATGTAGTTTATGTCGTTCTTCCCACTAGAAGGATGCAGGTTACGTCAAAGTATGGAGATATACAAGTATATCTCCGTACCAAGGGTCAGAGGTGGAAATCAAAAAGATATGCTCATCTGGGAATGAGTCCTCTTCAATGGCTACATCTTCCTCTACCTGTTATACCAAAATCTTGTCACCATCATGTGATAAGACATTTGACATACCTACTTGCCCTGAATCCCAGCTCTTGGAGTGGAAACTAATGATTTTCATCAATCTTTCATGGAAATTCCTAGCACCACGCATGCCCCTTTATCCAGGAGCGGTACCCTTGTTTACACTGCCCATCCCTTGTTGCCCACAAGTGGTGCCACTGCTTATGGCCCTTAGTCCATGAGCGGTTATTACCAGAACCGCTCTGTCATTGAAGGAGAAATGCGGCACCCTAGGTAAAAAGGGAAAAAGAGAAGTTTCTCAAGGCTTCTAGATGATAATCCTCGTGTCCTCCCTTATCCCTACTGTTGTGGGTTAGTTGAGCTTGAGATCCCTCATCTTAGGGACTTAGAGGAGAAATTTGGAGGTATTGTTATGCTGTTGGATTGATCACTTGGCCCAAGACCATTTGGGGAGAGCATAGAGAGCTAGAGTCGGAGCTTTTGGGGATGAGAATGCTTGGTTTCATGGAGATGCATGTCAACACTAAGGCTTGGTTGTAAAATTCTTCATATTTCTTTAATGCAAGTTGATTTCTGTCCCACATATGTTGTTGTTATTTGATTTCACATATATTTTGTTGGATTCCTTAGTCACTGACATAGATTAGTAGATTATATTCTGGTTGCTTTGATCTATTTCGTGTTGAGTTGATTGCAGGTACACAGGATAACTATCAAAGCATTGCATTCTAGGTATCTACAGTGTCTAGGGAGAGTCTTCAACCTCTGTCCTCTATTTGTTCTGGATCTGAACCGTTCAGACTAGTGGAACACCTTGCTATCTACAAGAGGTGAAATATTCCAGCTAACACTACCGAAAATTCTGCAATGAGCTCGGCAAAAACTAAGGATTTCTTGGATTTGGAAGATTGGAAATCTAAGTCAAACTCCTGAAGAATGACTATCCATTTATTGAATTTGCCTCAACCTATCCATCGGGACAAAACATATTGGAAGGGATTAACATCCGCCACTACCGTCGTGGTCCTTAGTAAGATGTAGTGACACAACCTCTGAAGAGCATATACAGCTGGGAAGGCCAACTTATCGACGTGGGAATACCTAAGTTCAGGGAAAACTAAAGCATGACTAAGATAGTAGATGACATGCTCTTGGAGCTTATCATCCTCCTCGACTAATACTACCCCTATGGTTGACTCAGATGTGGCCAGATACATTATAAAATCGTGAGAGTAATCTAGCAGGAACAATAACGGTGTCGACAACAAAGCTTTCTTTAATGCTTTGAATGCAAGTTGTGCGATTTCATCCCATACAAATGGGGTGTCCTGCTTCAACAGGTGCATGAAACCTTTATTAATCTTGGCATAATTTACAATAAAACGTCGAAGTAAGTTGGACTTCCCTTGCAGGCTTTGAAGCTATGTGATTGAATGAGGAGGAGGCAGATTTACTATGGCCTCAACTTTCAAAGGATCCACCAGAATACCTTTGTTAGAAACAATGAATCCGATTAGTCTCCCTGACTCGACACAGAAAGCACACTTGTGAGGATTCACGCAAATTTTGTAGTATCTGCATCGTTAAAAAATCAAACACAAGTGATCTGGGTGATCGATCCTCTTACGAGAATGTGATGGAAGATCATCAAGGTAGGGTTCGACAATGGCTTTAATGTCATGAAAGGAAAAATTCATTGTCCGTTGAAAGGTAGCCCCTACATTTTTAAATCCAAAGGGAATTTTATTGGATGCGAATGTACCCCAAGGACAAATGAAATCTATTTTATGTTGGTCTTCCGGTTTAATTTGGATTTTATTATACCCGGAGAAACCATCCATAAATGAAAACCCTTCACTCCCACACATGCATCAATGATTTGATCTATGAATGGCATGGGGTAGTTATCCTTAGGACAGGCTTTATTTAGATCCCGAAAGTTAGTACAAACGCGTATAGTCCCTTGCTTTTTGTCGACAAGAATGGGGTTGGATACCCATTCTATCAAAGCTATTGGGTAAATGAAATAGACTTTCAACAGTTTTTCAACTTCAGCCTTAACAACTATCGATTTACGCGGATTGATAGGTTTCAACTTTTGTCGAATGGTCCTAGCATTAGGGTAAGTTTGGATTTCATGTTCGACTATTGATGGATCAATGCCCGACATATCCTCCTATGACAAGGCAAATACGTCGCAGAATTCCTTAAACAAGGCTATATAGATCGCAATCTCCTCCAGAGAGTAGTTTGCACCGATGTGTACACTTTCCACAACATTTGGGTTTGCAGAGATGTTGATAGGGATGGTAGCAGAAATATTTTCCATATTCCCCTCAGCAAATATTCCTTCCCTTGGTAAGTGTTTAATAGGTGTATCAACATCACCTGCCAGTATCATATGGAACTCCTGATTCTCAATTCTGCTTAAATATGGAAAAAATAGGATCAATGGTGAAGATCTTCGCAGATTTTATCTCATCTGCACATAGCTTCCATAATGGCTTCATGAGAAGGAAAAACCATATCTAATAAGTCTCTAGAATGCAAAGAGTTCTCTACCCAAGCAGGTAAATAGGATTCTTCCGGCTCCTCTGAGACTGTGAGAGGGAGCGGAATGGGATCAACAACAGTATGAACGATAGCTTGATAAGCCACTTCCGCTATTGATAAGGGCACTTCAGGTTCATGGTGGGAAGGAAGAACCCAAGGATCTGTTCTATCAACAACCGTTGCTATAGACTTCCCTACACTAGTAGAACCTAGATAATTAATCAAAGCTAGAATATCGAATGTTCCCATTAATGATGCATATGTTCCAGCCCCTAAGCTCTCTAAAGAAGGTTTAACTTGATCAACCAATGGTATGGTGGACTAGTTAGTTTCCATGCATCTGTTTCAAGTAAAACTGAGTTGGTCTATAGTAACCAACTTCCCTTCGTATGGAAACACTACAACCCAAAGTACGGCTGATGCAATAGCAGACATGGAATAAGTCCAACTTCTCCCCAAGAGCAAGTTATAATCCAAAGGTGCATCAATCATCTCTACCTCAACAGACACTGCTTTCCCTGCCAACTTTATTTTGAAAGTCAGTAGGATACCATGTGGATGAAATGACCTTTTGTCGAAAGTAGTAAGTAGGGTGTTTGACTGGACTAGCTCTGGAGATCCAAGAGATTTCCAGCAAGACAAGAACATGACACATGTAGAAGCACCCTCATCAACAACTACTCTTCCAATGGTTTTCCACCATGGATGACATCTATCGATAAGGCTACATGATAAGGTAGGTGAATTTTGACATCAGACAAATTAAATTTCTCCATGAGGCTCGATGAATCCATGTTGCCTAAGACTGCTAAGAGTGCATCTTGCTAGGTGGGACAACTCTATAACACCTCTAAAGCTGACATCGCACAAGGGTTCTGGGTTAAATCTTCAACTTCAGAGTAGTTGGCTGTAGCCCTAGCATTGGAATTGTGTAATGTTTTCTTGAAGACATCTTTTAGTATCTTGGGCATAGGCTCGGAAGGTTTTTCAATTGTGAGAGGGTTGGAAGTTTCACCTATCGAATTACCCTTCTTTGAAGCCTCTATTTCATAGTTCTTATTCCTAGTCTGGAGTAAAGTCTGGGATCAAACCAGGTTGATATAATTAGGGTCAGGATCATTTGGGGTGCCCCCTGCTACATTTGAAGCTGTAGCAGAATTCTGTCCTTGGGGAAAAGGATCCTTTAGGACAGCTGGTTGTTGGTCTTTTAATAGCTTCTGAGCTTGTTCCATAAGGGGACATCGATGATTCAGGTGATCTTCATGGCACAAATTACATGGGAATTTCACCTTCTTCTTTTCTTTTTTTCCCCCATCCACATTGTTTGTGGGTTTTTGCTTGTTTTGGTTTCCCTCACCTTTTTTTCCTTTCTTCTTTTTCCCACTGGGCTGCTGATTGCCCTTTTGAGAGAATTGTACAAAAAAATTTGCATTTTGGGGTGAGGGGGAAACATTTGATTCCTCCGCCGTAGAATGTTTGACAGACAACTCATGGAGCTATTTAGCCAAAGACTCTACAGTGGGAGATTTCACAAAACCAACCACACCATCGCCATGGGGTCCAGGCTTAGGTTTCTCTACATTATGCATTGGCCTCAATGCATCAGGGATGATCTCATATAAAATCCCAAACTGAGAATATATCAAATCTAGCTGCTGGGCCCTGAGGATAGACTCTTCCTCATTGGTCACTCTCGAAGTAGATACATCCTTAGATATATATGGAAAAAGGGATTTAAGGAATCACTCTAGTAAAAACTCGGGAGGGATGGTGGCTTTGATAAGGCTCTTTTGACTTCTCCACTCTTGGATGTGATCCAAAATATGAGTGGCCTTGTCCTACCAAAAGGTAGACAACAAGTCTGTCCCGAAATCATATCGGACAGGAAGTTGGAAGTGACTAAGGAATACATTAGCCAAGTCCCAAAAACTATCAAACACAGTAGAAGGCAGTTCAATGTACCATTTTGTTGTAGTATTGGTCATATTTCTTTGGAACAGTCTCAACTAAATTGTATTGTCGTTAAGTGAGTTGGAAGAGCAGCACAAATGGAAAATGGTGACATGAGCTCTTGGATCATCACCAACTTTGCCTTCAAATTTTGGAATGTCCGAGGGCAGCTTGGTAGGAACGGGTGGCCAGGAGGAGTTATGTCTCAACGGGTCATTCATTAGTTTCGACAAGTCTGGAAAGTTTAAAGTTGCTAGGAAAGGGATCTTGGGTCTAACCGGAGCATTAAAGGTACCAGTTTGGGTATTAGAGGGGCTTGCCCCCATGTTCCTAGATGTGAAGGTGGGGTTGCCCCCTGCTTCCAGTTGTGAAGAGGTTTGGCTTCTTTGGAAAGGATTCCACCCATAAGCTAATGGACTGTCTATGTGTAGTACAATGTATGAGGTTCTAGCTGCCCCAATCGAAGCTGGGGTTTGGAACATAGGATCAGGTATCCCTTCGCTAAAAAGCGAGAAAGGAGAGCTCATGAACGGAGTTGAAACCGTAGTTTGAAAACCTTGACCATAAGGATTAGGGTTTTCGAATTGCACCCCTACATATGCGAGTGTTGGACCTACGAATGGAGTGGATGGGGGAATGTGCCCCCCATTCCAAGGAAAACCCTAAACAAATGACAAGGATCCTATAGGACTACTCTGAGCAGTGTGTGCGAAGGAAGTAGGAACTAAAGGTACACTAGGAATCCCAGTGACTACTCCACCAGAAGTACTTGCTAAATTGCTGGGAGCCGGTGGTTGAACCACCCGACTAGCTGGAGTTAAAGGTGTAGTAGGTATACTTGTTATAGGGGCACCAACCGGGGGAGGTGGCACTCCTTCAGCCGGAGCAGCTCAGGTGGAGGTAGAGGAAATTTCTCTTGCAATAGACATTAGTCTGCCCAGAGGGACACCAATCATGGGTGAATTGAAAGGACGAAACTAAACGATCATAAGATCATTTAAGTCAGTTAGAGGTGAATTAAAGTTCCTTGCAAACTCGTCATCCTGCAAGTCTTCTATCTCAACTATGGTTAAATCGAACTGGTCTGTCCTAAGTTTTGGTTTACCCAGAACTTCACTAACTCCTATCGGTTCGAAAGAACCATCCGTGTCTAATCTTCGCCTTTGAGGGGGAGGTGGAGGTTCCAATGTGATAAGCAGAGGAAGGTTTTGCAACCTTCATGACCTTCTGATAGATTGGTCCTCCATGATTGTAAATTTGACTCTTCACATTGTAAGGTCGGCTAAACATAGAAAAACCACAGGGAAATCACTACAAAATTTCCTAAAGTCTCAACAATCACAAGGGGTATAAGATATGCTTTCCTGAAGAAAGCTGAGAGACAGTTTCTTGGTGTCCCTGAAGAGGTTCTTGGGCACAAGCAGAGGAATCACCCACCACCCTCCTACACTTTCAACAAGGGTTACCTTCCAAGCTCGTCCAAGGTGAACCAGAAATAGCCTTCCAGTTTATCCGTGTATAAACCCTAGATGTCAAAGAGACTAAAGACTACCTTAACTATATCAATAGTCTGGGGGGACAGTCGCAATCCTGATTCGTACGCATGGGTAGGGTAGAAAAGCTTGAAACTATGTCTAGGACAGAATCCCCAGATGCGCAAAAAACTTGGTCTACGTTTTGACTAGGAATCAGAGGGTTATCTCCTCAGTCCAGGCCTCCACGCGGCCTCGTGCTTAACTCCCTTTTGAGAGGAGCTTCCCAAATACTATCAACATAGAGAAGGATTTACCTATCGAATGGCCAACTATGTCTGAATTTAAACACTTGTGGGGAGTTTACACTTCCTATCACACAAATCTATCCTAAGCTAGTAGGTGTATGACCCTATAAAACAAAACTTACTAATAAATTTTGAATTATAGCGTTCATTTTAAGGGTTGTTCTTAGTCAGAGGGTAAGTGGCATGAATGACTATGATATTATAGACTCGATAAGAAAGGAAAAAGGTGTATAAAATGAATTCCAAAACAAATTACAACTACTTAAAACAAGCTTCTTTTCTTTTGGTAAATATGAACTAATGAAATTACAAGTAAGTATGAGAAGACTAAGACTTGTTTTTTGCAATTTTTGAAATTTTATTCGAAAATACTGAAAATAAAACTGCAATATGCAATTAAAATGCAAATGTTTCCAATGTTTTTCTTCACTTTTCAAATTCTTCAAAAATTACCATGCACCTAAATGCAAAACTTCTTGAGTATGCTTGAATAATTAGACCATAAAGCAAGCAATATGAAGTATAGCAGACTTGCAAGAACCAAATTCAACCACCTAAGGAGGAGACTTGGAAAACACCTAGCTCGAGAAGAAACAATGAATAAAATCCACTGAAATTAGTAAAGGACAAGTGAAAAAACTGACACTACTCGAAAGCAGTACAGAGTACAAGGTATCTAAAATCCTGATCACTGATTTAGATACACAACATTGAAACTATCACCCAAACAGGAGAATCCACCTCAAATTGCTAAGTGAAAGAAGAATCAAACAACAAAAACTCAAGGGATTACTAAAAAGCACAAAGTATGGTGTACAGGACTTTCAAACTTACAGCAAGATGTCGGCAACATAAGACCCTAAAGCAGAGAAAAATCCAAATAAGACAGGGACAAGCAACCCTACCTAAAAATTTACTACTAAAAGATGTACGCGACTGTATTATAGAGAAACCCGTGTACTTATGCGACTGTCCAATAGAGCAACCCATGTATACAAGTTGTTGTACATGACTATGTAGCACATCAACCCATGGACACAACAAAAAAAAATTCAAAAAGAAAAAAAAAATATAGGTCTTTAGACACACTACTGCAAACCAAAGCCAAGATAGAAAACCACACACTGAATCAGAGCAAAGACTGGGCAAGTGTCTACAGGACTAACCCACAACAGGCTAGACTCCCTAGTGGAGTCACCAGTTTTGTTGTTTAGGATTAAGCACCCTTGTAACCTAGAGTCCGGGGTTACCAACTTACTACTAACCTTACAGACAATTAGCTTTACCAGAGAATGGAAAGGGAATGGGAAGAAAGTCTTGACTTACCCGATTACCAATGCTTGATCCAAGCTTGATCTTCTCCCCCTCCTCTTCTCTCCAAAGCTTCTAGGGATGTACCTCTTTCACCTGTAAAGAGAAAATTCTCCAAGTAATATTTCATGCATGTATATATAAGAGGTTAGATAAACAATATATCAAACATATAATCAAATACATTCATTAACCACAATACATGAAATAGACTCAACACAATGTTGGAAGAAGAATTCTCTTTATTAACAATCAATGAATGAAATAAGAATACAACCCAGCTTCTAAGACAAGGACTCCTCTGCAACCAAAGGACTCTAAGTTCTGCTGCTCCAAGACTTTTGAAGATATACCACCAGCAAACTTTTCTCTCCAATATTTATTGATTATTACCCACCCCAAGGCCTCTATTTATACTTTGGGAAATGGAGTAGTTTCAAATGCTAGGGTGGTTGAAACAGTTGGGATAGTTAAATATTAGGGCCCAACTAATCTCAAATAATTGCATTTTATATTTTTTTAAGCCAAACTAAGATGTACGCGACTATTGATATAGGCAACCCGTGTATGACGTGTGAGTAGCTTGAAGGAAACCTATGTATGCTAGTGTACACGGGTTGCAATGCAGATAGTCACGTATAGTACACGAGTTGCAGTGAAGATAGTCGCGTATGAAACTCAACACTTAGAAAAATATATAGCAAGCTGGTTTAAGAGGTAAATGCATCCCAAGTCATGCCCATCTATAGTGCTTTGGCAAACTTCAATCCTAGTTTGTCCTTTTGTGTACCAACATAAAGAATGTCGGCACTCGTACGGAGAAGTGCTATTTGGGTTGATAACAGGTTAGGGAAGATCAAAGGTCACAGGGTGATAGATCTAAGTAATAAATATGGGTCCAGAGCACCATAGAGGGGACTTTTGGCTAGTGAAAAGAATGCTATACTATTTTGTAAAAGAGCTAACTCTTTGCTAATAAGAAGGATCAATTTGCTGGAACAAAGCCCTGCACAGATATTTACTCGGAATGTGTGGAATGCATCATGTAGAACTATTTCTTCTTTCTTCTGTACATCATACAGTGATATTGTTCTAACTTCTTGGAACTATTTCCTTGGTCATGAATGATTTGTTGTCTATATAAATGTATGTGTAATGACAGGATAGTAAATGGTTTAATTATATCGGAGCTATCTTTGGTATTATTTATGCTATGAATGTGATTATTGTATTGAAACAACTATCTGTTAGACTTATATGAACATTTTCGGTATATTACTGTGAACTCTAAATTTTCTCCCTATAGGGATACATTATATTAGTTTTAGAATACAATAGATTTGCATTTAGCTTAGGCATCTACATTTCATTCTTTAAAAAAAATTACATAAATGGTGGTCCAGGACACAATTGTTAAAATATTTAAACAACTTAATCTACGGTAGTAAGACTGTAAACCAGATGGATTCCCCACACCAAACGGTGGATTATCTAATTAGTATTGATTATCGGGGAGAATCCCTACTATCGGTACCTGGGATTTTTCCAGGAATCAACATAATTAGCGCTAGAAGGAGGGCCGCTAGTGCATGGCTAGTAGAGGAAATCTGTTTTTTAGAGAAGATTAAACTAGAACAACAGCTAAAAAGACTTTCCCTGAATATTTAATTCCTGAACTTAAAGAAAAATAACAGACAAGTTATGAGAAAGAAGAATCAAAACGTTTGTATGTTGTCCCATTTGAGGAAGTAGATCAATTTAGGAGACATACAAGATCCTACGTTAAGAAACTTGGGGGGTTCAAAGTTATTATTGTGCTACCTAGAAGGAAAGATTCCAGGAAAATAGTCTCATACACTAAGGGTTCAAGCCTTGTAGAAAATTTGGAAGAACTATTAGATCTATCTATCCAAGAAATTGTTCATCCTCTGGATCATTTGGGTCCAGAATCCCCTGCAGCTTCAGTATTCAGTCAATATCGACCATAGTTTCCGCCTTGAATTATGGTTGGAAATGTTAATCAACCTGTATGGAGAGCAATAACGCAACTCAACATGGATGCTCCATTGCATGATTTACCTAGGCACCTAGAAAGAGTATTACCAACATTTGATTCTGGAAAGGGTGTTTCTGTTGAAGATCCCTTGAAAAGTTTTAGTTGGCTTTGGATCTTTTAAATGTTCAATATGAAGATTTTGTTTGCATACTTTTCCATATACTTTTGAACCTAAATCATCTTCATGGTACTTTAGCTTGCAAGTTGATTCAATAGTAAATTGGGATGGTTTTGAAAAAGCATTCTTAGGTAAATTCAGCAACTAGAAAACTGTAGCCACTCTCATAAAAGAATTACTGTCGATGAGGATGGAAAGAAAGAACAGTTCCAAGAATTTAATTAGAGATTTACCACTATATTGAATAGCTTCAGAGAAACAACAAAACCAGTGGATGAGTCTCTAGTAGAATATTATTCTACAACACTTGATCCACCCATAGCAATGTTTGTGAAAAGGGTTGGTAAAGTTACATTGGTAGAAAACTATGAAGAAGCCAAGAAACTAGAGTCAGAATGGGATAGTATCGGAAGGAATACTCTAGAACCTGAGTTGAAACATACCAAAAGCAAAAGGCCTTTGTTGTTAACTAAGCCCAAAGAAGAGCACTCTAAAGAGCTAGAAAATGTGGTGAAAATGGTGCATAAATTGTCAAACAAAATAGTAGACGTGGAAAAGGATAAGGGAGATAGTTATTATAGAAATCCATTCAATCCTTATTACAAAAAAAGGAAGAGAGTGTATAGCCCGAGCCACTTGTACATAATTTTGTTGTTTTAAATTTTAATGAAGTCGGCATGAATCATTTCTCTACTTTTCACCAAGAACATCATTCTGAGAAAAATTGTCCATATTGGATAAATTTAATGACTCTTATAATGAATTAATTGTTAGATGCCTAGCTAGATGATCTTGAAGAAGAAGAATCCCAAACTAATGAGCCAAGACAAACAAATGAAGAAACCACTATGATATTATGGGGCTGGGAACCTACTTTGGGGATAAGTGATGAACCTACTGATGAAATTCAAGTGTCATTAGTTAATTTTACGGCTAGAAGTAAAGGGACGGTATTGGATGAAAGTTTAATACTGCCTAAAATAAAGAATATGAAAGAAAACATGAAGAAAATTCTCAGTACTACTCAAACAACACCTAAGTCTAATCCGATAAATATAAAAGAGACAATCCCAGTAGTTAACAAACCCATGAATATAGTGATAAATAAATTCGAAGCTACTAGAAAAGGATTGGTAGAACAGAACATGGGGTATGATATCATAGTGGAGATTAAGAAAACAAAAGAAAACATTTCTCTGTTTGAGTTATGTAATCTGCCTCAACAAAGGTGGAATCTTCTGGAAGCTTTTGATCCACAACCTAATAGTATCCTAGAAGTTGTTGAATATGGTACTAAAATTAGTGAAGCAAGCATTGGAGGAAAAACTAAATCTCATAATTTTTCTTTTCTGTTTATCATTTGAAATTTTTTATCAGAATGTGCATAATTGTTCGGTAGATTCTAGAGCTTCATCAAATGTCATGCCACTTTCAATATGTAAGAAGATTAATGGCCAAACCACAGCATCTCCATCTCGGATAATTCAACTAGATAGATCTATTGTTAAAGTCATAGGGGAAATGAAAGTTGTGTTGATTCGATTATCTGCAGACCCTAGAGTTTTTCAATTCATAGATATCATGGTGGTGGATATACTGAAAGCTTATGAATTAATTTTAAGCAAGGATTGGTCAACGAAAGTTAATGGATATTTTGCAACTGATGAGTCCCACATGTGGTTTCCATACCAAAATGCTCAAAACCAGATTAAGATACTGAGCGAACCACACATGAAACATAATGTGACTCAGTTGGAAGAAAAGAACGAATCTGTGAATTTCTCATCTTCAGTTTTGGGAAATTAATTTTTGGAGGTTGAACCAAGAAATTATCAAGCCAAACCATTCAATCATGAATCAGATATGCAGTCTGATCTCCTTCGATTTTCACAGACTGATGATATTGATTGTAATATAGTATACTTAGTTACTAATGTAGAAGGTGCTATTAACCAAGTAGATTAAGATGTTATATTTTCGATTTATATTTTGATGTAGAATGCATGAATAACACTACTGATTATGAAACTCTATGTCTCAAAAAGTCTATTGAGTTAAATGTGAAATATCTGGAATTTTTTGGTAATTCTTAAGAAATTCCTTTTCAGCAACAACTCAGCGAAACACACCCTAAACTGGATCCTTTGATCCAAAAGGAGCTGAGGAAGCTTGCCTCTGTTCTCAAGCAGTACTTTACCTAGGATCTAGAACCCTTTGTACATAAATAAACTTGTTTTTATTAATTTTTTCTAGTTAGTTTATTTTCCTGTTTGTTTCAGCTTATTTTGTAGCCTTAGTTTGTTTCCTTTTAATAAACCATCTCAATTTTTGGTGCTTGGAAGTATAGGCATTTGATTAAACTCAAAATATTTGGATGTCAAGAACTGCTTATGGAAAGAGAAAATGGTAAAGTTCGATCATGATGAGATTATTTAGCGATTGACAGACGATGGAAGCGGAAGCTAATATTTAAGCCACATTTGAATAATTATAACCCCTGTAAAATAACCAAGGATCATGAGGTCTGGAGTACTATCTTGGGGTTTCACCCATCCTCACATTAATACATGTCTTTGAAAGCTCATCACAATGGACCCACAGATAGGAAGCAGGTTTGACGGATGTATGGTATTCAAAATGATCCCATTGATACAAATCAAAGATCCCAAAAGGCTTAGATTGAAAGTCAAATTTATGAAATATTCAGTCTTCAATTAAAAAAAAAGTGACGATGAAGAAATAAATCATCCAACCAAAAGGGTTGTCAAAACAACAAATATCAGTAGGGTTCCTCTCCGTCTGTGAGCATGATGAGAAATTTTTTTTATCACTCACACAAAAGGACATTGTGGATGGAATAACCTGTACCAAATTCTCAAGGTAAAGAAGAAATCAAAGAAGACTCAGAAGACATTTTCAGTGAGAAAGAAAGCATCAAAAGAATGCTTATAACATGGGAACAAGGAACAAACGAATACATCTGTCTTACTCTGTTACAATCCCGTGAATTCGTATGGTGGTAACTTAAAGATAGGGGGGAAGTGAACTTCATACTATAACCCCTGGAGATTTATCAAGACACTGAACTCTTGGTTACCCTGCTCCCAAAGGAATGGTATCAAATGTGATGCTTGAAAGTTGCATCCCTGAATAAATATGGTTTAAAGAAATCATGGGAAATACATTAAGTAATCACTGAACATTCATAGTACAGTACCATATGGAAATATTGTTGTTCAAAGAAGGTTTTTTCTGAGATCTGTGCTCACCAGCTAGTCACCAATTGTTGGTGTTGCAACTGTTTCCCCAAAATCTTATACATTTTAGGGCCCCTCCTTCCATTTTTTATTTAGAGGAAATTTCAACTCAAAATGGGCCTTTTAACTCTAATTCAAATTCCATTTCATCATGTGTTAGCCATTGAAATTGCTTTAAATTTGAAATACCGTATAGGTCTTAAACACTTTTTTAATATAAATTTGGGGATGGGTATCATAAAAAAAAACTACTTTTTTTGTTTGTATTTTTGACATATCTCCTCGCGTTTTTTCTCAAATTTCAATCAGGAGAGATCGTTTCCTGCGGAATTAAAATCCACATCCAACAAGTACCCACTCGGCATACTTTTGATGGACCCCGCTACCCCAAAAACAAGAAATACCTGAAAAAATGTGATGATGACATCATCACATTTTTTCAGGTATTTCTTTTTTTGGGTTAGCAAGGCCTGTCAAAAGTATGTCAAGTGGGCACTCATTGGATGCAAAATTTAATTCCGCATCCAACAAGCTCTCCTGATTGAAATTTGAATAAAACAACAGGGAGATATGTCGAAAATAAAAACAAAAAAATAGTTTTTTTCTTTTCTTCCTCCAAAATTAATAAATATTATTTTGTTATTTTAACTATTATTTTATTAATTTTTTTTAGGAGGCCCATTTTGAGTTGAAATTTCCTCTAATAGCTTACACCTATTTCCCAACTCAAATAAACCCTCCCTGCATACCTAGTATTTCCAAGAAGCTTGAGAAGAAGTTTTTCCTAAGCATGGAGTGTCAATTTTGTAAAAATCCTTAGGCGTGACTTTGGAAACATGCCTTATACGAAAAGATATGCTTTCAATTTCAGATCAATGACCAAGGATGAACCCACAAAGATAAATAGTTAGGAAAAGCGGAAGTGGAACAACGGGAGCATAAATATCAAAGTTAACCTCATGAAAAAGGACGAACCCACCTTCCGATTTCCGCCTTCCACAATCTACGGAAGTGGAAAAGTGGAAAGAGGAAAGGTAAAGTTTAATGTCGAAAAGGTTGGAGATCCGCTTTCCAGAAGTGCGGAAGTGGAAAGGTGGGTGCGGAAATTTTAATGTCAAAAAGTTTGGAGACCCACTTTTCGATTTTCGCTTTTCAAAAGGGTGTAGGCGGAAAGTTTAAATTTAAACTTCGAAATGTTGGTGAAACCGATGTCCGCTTTCTGCAATCCGCAGAAGCAGAAACGCAGAAGTAGAAAAGTGGAAGCGGAAAAGAGGAAAAGAGGGAGCAGAAAAGCGAAGCGGAAGTGAAAAAGCCAAATTTTAATTTTGGAAAAATTTGACATCCCGCTTTTCGATTTCCACTTTCTAGAAGGCTCCTATAAAGAAAAGCAGAAAAGGAAAAGGTGGAAGAGTGGAAAAGACAAAGCTCGGTTGTCAAAAATGGTAAATATGATCTCCGCTTTCCACAGTACGAGATAGACGGTCCAGAGAGCTTCCGTCGAATATCAATGGCCCAGAAGGGAGCGGAAAGGAGGAAGGTGGAAACATAAAAAATTTAGCATCGTGAAAGTAGAAATCCGGAGTTTCACTTTCCGCAGCTCGTAGGTTAATCTAAGATCAATGGCTCGGAAATATTCTGCGTAGGATTGATGATGTGAAAAACTAAAACAAGGATGGGGTAATCAAGTTTCTCCATCTGCAAAATCTTGTAGGACCCGCACCTCTCAACGGTCATGATTTTGGAAGGCCGAGATTAATCGTAGTTGAATATCTACGGTGGAAATTTATTTCGTTGGGTGAAGGTGCGAGAAAGATGAAGATTAGAAGACCTATGAAATAGAGTTAAAGGATATATGAAATGAATTGTGCATATTTCATCTGACAAAGATCCACAATGGAGGTAGATTCCATTGATTCCACTTGCATGAACCAACTAACTTTCCAAATATGCAGAATTGCTTAAACGGATGCATTTTTCAATGTTTGAGATTGATGGGGGAATAAGATCTGTAGAGGGGATGAATTTCATTGATCCAATGTGTGCAGAAAAAACAAACTTTCTATATCTACGGAATTTGTAACAAGGCACAGGTTTCAATGACCAATTAAGATCAATGGACAGATAAAGTTCCTCTAGCTCAAAGTGTTGTCCATTTAATTTTCCAAAACTCAAAAAAATTGTACAGAGTGTGCAAGTCTTGCATGATCTAATGGTTCAAATAAGGACCGACTCATCTTTTGAGATGATCTGATCCGTCCAATCTCTGTTTGGTTTTTCATTGTGAACCACTGGGGAAACTAAGAAATTTTCCTCCTGAAGCTTAAACTAAAGAAAAATTATTGCATAACATGGTGTTGGTTATCATCTTTTACTGTTTATTGATTGATACGTATCATTAAATTGAAGATACTGTGAATTATTGTTGTTTCCATATCAGATATATCTCTCATTATGTCTTCTTCATGTATTGCAGGTATTATTGCTCACCAAGTTGAATATGGGAAGTGTGAAACGAACGAAGGAGCATGGGATTGATCATCAAGACACAACACATGTGGAGGTGCGACAACATGACTGGTACTTGAGCCAACCAAATGCAATGAAATCATTTAAGGAGCTAACGCATAGGCCATGCGTATTTCTAACTGGGTTAAGCAAATAAGAAGGTTGGGAATCTCTAGGGTTAGGGAACATCAAAGGTCACAAGGTGACAGATCTAAGTAATAAATAGGGGTGTAGAGCACCATAGAGGGGAATTTTGACTAGTGAAAAGAATGCCGGACTATTTTGTAAAAGAGCTAACTCTTTGCTTATAATAAGAAGGATCAATTTGCTGGAACAAAGTTCTGCATAGAGATTTACTCAGAATGTGTGGAATGCATCCTGTAGAACTATTTCTTCTTGCTTCTGTACATCATACAGTGATATTGTTCTAACTTCTTGGAACTATTTCCTTGGTCATGAATGATTTGTTGTCTATATAAATGTATGTCTAAAGACAGGGTAATATATGGTTTAATTATATCATAGCTATCTTTGGTATTCTTTCTATTGTGAATGAAGTTATAGTGTTGGTATAACTATCTGTTAGACCTATATGAACATTTTTAGTATATTACTCTGAACTTTAAATTTTCTCCTTGCAGGGATAGATTAGATTAGTTTTAGAATACAATAGATCTGCATTTAGCTTAGGCATCTACATTTCATTCTTTAAAAAAAATTACATAAACCATGGACTGGGCTGCAACCGGTAAAATATTTAAACAACTTAATCTATTGTAGCCGGACTGTAAACTGAAAGGATTCCCCTCACCAAATGGTGGATGACCTAATTGGGATTGTTTGGTGGGGAAAATCCCTTCTATCGGTACCTGGGATTTTTACAGGCATCAATAGGGCGTTGGGGGAGAGAGAGAGACGTGGGGGTTAAGAGTAGGTGGAGGAGTAGGGGAGTGAGAGAGATTGAGAGAGGGAGGAAATATAGAGACAGGAGGAGGGGGGGTAGAGGTAGGGGGAGGAGTAGGGGTGTGAGAGAGAGAGATTGGGGGTGCAGGGAGTGTCAACTGATTTAGGGAGGGAGAGAGGGTTAGGATTTAGGGGTAGGTGGAGGAGTATGGGAGAGAGAGAGAGAGAGAGACAGGGAGAGGGGTGAGAAGTAGGGGGAGTAACGATTGAGAGAGAAAGAGAGAGAGTAGGGTGGGAGGTGTTAGGGTATTGGGAGAAATAGAGATAGAGTGGGGTAGGAGTTAGGGGTAGGTGAAGGAGTACGAGAGAGAGAGAAGGCGTTAAGGGGAAGAGGGGAGAGATATGGAGAGGTTGGAGGGGTTAGTGGTAGGGGGATTAAGAGGGTGAGAAAGAGAGAGAGTCATAGGTGTGATTTTGTGGTAAGGGGGAGGAGGGGGTTTGGGGAAAAGAAAGAGATGGATATTGAGGGGGTTAGGGGTTGTGGGTGGAGTAGGGATGTTAGAGAGAAGGGGCAGTATAGATGAGGTGTGGGGGGGTTGGTTAGTGCTAGTGTCAAGGGGGATTAGCAGAGATAAACATAGAGGTAGGTTAGGGGTAGAGAAAGAGAGGGGTCCTTTTATGTGTTTTGGGGAACGAGAAAGGGGTGGGGTGTGATTAGGGGTAGGGGAGAGGAGGGTGTTTGGGGTATATAACGATATAGATATAGAGGGGGTTAAGGGTTTGTGGAGTAGGGAATTGAGAGAGAGAGAGGTGTGGGGAAAGGGGGGATTGGGGGGTTGGGTGAGAGAAAGAGATATAGATTGAGGTGGAGGGGATAGGAGTTTAAGGAGAACTAGGGAAGTGAGAGAGAGTACGAGGGGGGATGTGGAAGAGAAAGAGATAAATATTGAGGTGGGAGGAATAGGGGCTTAGGGATAACTATAGAGTTAGAGAGAGGAGGAGGGGGTGAGAAGTAGGGGAAGAAGTAGGGGGTGAGAGGACTCATCTATAAATGATTCTTGTTTTATAGAAACATTCTTGGAGCTAGAGTGTCATGTATCGAGGTATATGTAATAGTCATCACTTTGTTGGAAAATTACATGTAACTGAAATTTCTAGACTTCCTCAAAACTAAGTATATCCATTCATATGCAGCGAGTTGGTTTCCACTTTCATATTTGATTTATAATTCGAAATCTTTGTAATGCTCAAAATTCTAATATAAAAACATGTGCAATAGGTAGGATGGGTATCTAAACTATTCTATGGTAGGTAGATCCTCCAGATAAGCATGAATTGCTTGGGCTAAATATTTGAAGAAATCATTACTAGGGGGTATGCCACCAAAGGAAAGAATAAGGCTATATAGGAATCCTAGGATGGTGTTGTCAGCTAGGCTATTGCTATCATATTTGAGGATGTTGCAAATCAAGGATATGTATTTCATAGTGTTCTTGGATAAAACCAATGTATCATATGGCAGAAGATAAGGATGGAGTGCCACTCCTTTCTCTAGGGGTTAGGTTAAACAATGGGTTCTTTCTATGGATTTAAGTGATTATTAGGTTGTGGAGAAACTCTCGTAATTTAACTCTTGCAGGGATAGGAAGTCATGGATGCACAACATTTTTTCAATTTCATTAGATATTATTATGTGCAATATTTTGTTGTAGTCTGAGGAGAGGACAGTTATATTATGTCATGAATATGTAATGGAACACTAGGTTGAAAACATGGGGAAGTACACTGTGTGAGGGAATACATCTTTGGCTAAGTTCAATGCCCATAGGTAGCATGGGTTTTGGCCATCCATGGATAGGGATTTAGCTTCTCTAATTGTGGAGACTATATTTGAGAAGGTGACAAAAATATCAAAGATATCGACATCGTGGTCATGAACATATTCATTACCTAAAAAACTCATCTTAAGGAGCTTCATTTTTTATGAAGAGGCGATCTTGAGGAAATTATCAACTCATAGGTTAAAAATGGTTATATAGGTTGGACTAGGGTAAGATTTATTTACAATTTTGTTTGATGGTAAATGAAACAATGGGTAAAGAATTTGATATAGTAAATAACCAGGGTGTAAAGCTACAAAAACATACCAGGAATGTTGGTCATTGATGTCAACTAGTCAGGAACAGTGGATGCTGGGTGGCAGATTGTTTCTTCAGATAAACTAGATAACTTCGAAATTTGAAATTTCTCATCATTTAAACAATATTTAAATTGAACGTGTCTCTAACTACGTAACATTTTGGGCCAATTTGGCAAGAAATCCAGTTGAAATTTAGAAATAATTTGATTTTACCTAATGGAAATTAGAGACTTCATCACGTAGTTAGACAATTATTTTAAAATTGGACATTCAATGGATAAGTGTCAGTGGGCCCCACTTGAAATGTATTCGCTCGATAGGGGTTGACATTCGATAGGGGTTGACATGGATGCCACTATATCTCCCTTTGCATGTGTGGAGGGACTATCAATCTGCACTTTTGGGTGGAAACCACCATGGTTTTCCATAATTGGTAATGGCTTCCAATCTCGGTGGTATTGAAAAGGACCCTTACAGTTCATTGTCAATCCGAATGAACCACATGTCTATGGAATTTTTGGGCCAATGTCTTATGTGGTTTTCTTTAACTGATACACAATTCTACAGTGCACCATCTCTACAGATTATTGATCTGCAGGATGCATGCTTGATTAACTCACATCACCTTCATTATATTTCATTCACTTTGATGTAGTGTTATTGCCTCCAACCATTGATCTCCTCAGATCAAATGGTGATCTTCCTATTTGGAATAAAGCATGTTTATCCATTAGTGCTTGGTATCATCCCTTGGTTTCTTGCCTCTTTTAAATGCCCAAATAATTCGAAAGGTCTTAGCCTTAGGTCTCAACGGATTCCAATCGAGACTTTTAACACTGGGTGATTCTTTGGGGATAGTTCCCTTCGGAAAATTTTGAAAAATTATTAGTGGTAACATGCTACACCCTCCAACCAGGATTAAAATTTATGATGCGAGGTGTAAATGTTAGACGTCAAATCTATGCTTTAATACTTTTCCTGTATCTCTATTGAAGTGTCAATTTTATCATTAGCTATCAAATGAAGGGAAAAACATTGTACAAGCCATCAAATTCCAGGAAAAGAGTCTTAAGAATCAATGACGAGTTTCTTTTCAAAAATAACGGAGCCATTTTCAATGACAAATAGACATGTGGACATGCAACTTTCCTCTGACAGCTCGTCCATCCCTCATTAACTAGTGCACAAATTGACAATGGGGTATGAGTCTCAACCTTTGATCACGATTCCTAATATTATTCGCCATTGATCCTTAGCCATTGGCACTGGAGTACCTTTATTCTACCGAGTACTTTCCTTTCCTGCTAATGGTCATATCTACTATGGCTGAACTGGCACGATGGATCTGGCCCATTGGCGGAGTCTGGAACCTCAACACCATCATATTGGTTTTAAAAACTGAGTTTGTGTCTCCAAAAATAGGTTTTGTTGCTCATCTCTTATTCCACGAAATGCCAAATCTATTATTTATGACTCCATTTCTTGCAACGTGATGATAAAGTCCTCTCTCTAATCTTGAATCTATGTGGTGATACGTGTCAAGAGAGGGGAGTGAGATTATTTGATGTCATCTCAAATTCGCACAATTTATTAGAAACTCTTCCTTAAATAGTTTGTTGACAAACTAAATTTTTCTCAGAGAAAGAGTGGCTTCTCCTTTCACAAGGGGTTCTATTTTGTTGGTTGGGAAAGTAGATATGGGAAAATTAGATATGAGTTTCATAGGAACGTTTTTTCAAACAATTTGTGAGCAAACATAAATTTTATTAGAGAAAGTGAAACTGCTCCTTTTTCAAGGGGTTCTATTTTTGTGTGGGGAAAGAATATGGTAGGGAGAAAGAGCAACCACTCTTTCCTTAAGTAGAACCATTGTGGAGTTTTGGTAATTTAGTAGATCATATGTTATTTTGGTGATTTTGAGTCCCTCAAAGAGATATATCTTGGGTTTGGTGAACAACATGTTCTTTGTATGATAAGGAATTAGTCGCTCATGCAATCTAGCCAATTTTTCCAATGAACGTCCTTATATCTGTGGACCCTTTGTGAAAAGAATCTTCTAAGAGAAAAGAGCAGTCAATCCTTCCTTCATTTGGGAGTAGATAAAATAAATGGGAAGGAGAATAAGCAAACACTCTTTCCCCAAGTAGGTCCATTTGGAGTTTTGGCAATTTAGTAGGTCATATATGATTTTAGTAATGGCAGAATTCATTTAAAGAGTGTCCAACCCTTCAAGTAATATGGAGGTTGGAGGGATAAAGAGTGGTCATACTTTCCTAGTGTTGTCAAATATAATTCATAATTCACAACCATAAATAAATTGATATATACATACGTTCCTAATCTATTATTGCTATATGTATGATAGGAAGAAACAATTGCTTCTTCTTTAAAGAGACCTATATTAGGGTAAGTAGGTGACATGTTCCTTGCATGATTAGAAATTAGTCACTCATGCAATATATCACCTTTTAATGAATGTCCTTATATTCAATGAACCTTTGAGAAAATATTTTTCTTAGAAAAACAATGACCAATCCTTCCTCAAGGATTTCTTATTGGGGGTGGGGAAAGTATATGGTAAGGAGAAAGAGTAGCCACTCTTTCCTCGGGTAGTTCCATTTTGTAGTTCTAGGAATTTAGTAGATAATATTTGATTTTAGTAATGTAGAAAGTCATTTAAACAATATCCACCCCTAATACCATCGAATAGAAGTCATAATTTACAGGCATAGTCAAATTGCTATATTATATATAAATGTTTTTTTAACTGAAACACAAATAGATTATATAAAGGATTATCTATGGAAAAACTGCTAAGAGATAGATGTTACAAAATATGGTGTTAATAGTTTTGTCTTCCCAATTTCAAAAATTCTAGCTTCTATGGATTTAATCTACCTAGTCTTGTTTGTGTATTATACTTCTCATATCTTACTAGTATAAACGCCTGAAAAACTATTACAACAAAATTGATACTTGCAACTCATCATTTATATAAAGACATGGAAATTAGAGAGACTTGGAGGTCACGAATCCTAATGTAGTGCTAAAAATTGGTTGATGTCGGCTACGGAAGCAGGAGCTAAGCCACATTCTTGTTCACTAAGGTTTATTCTCAATCAAGACCTTAAAATTTATTCATAGATCCCATGAATGAATTCACCCTATGCTCCACTTGCCTCACTCTAGGTGGAAATTCACTTTTTATCTTGTAAGCATCCTCTTGAAGGTCTATGATCTTCTCACACTATTTGTTCCCTCTCCCATGAAAATAATTGACCTACACTTATAGCATGGCAATATTGGATTTCATTTAGTCTAGTTGAGAACTAGAGATATCAAGTCATTACATTGCCACCCTAATCTCTTCCTCCATCGTGTGTTCCACATCATGTTTCCACCTTTATATATTGCTTAGAATAAATCCCACCATTACTTCTAACTTTGCAATACACTGCTCATGCTACAAATGAGATGCCAAGGAGAAAGTGTTGCAATAGGCCATTACGACTCCAACTCTGTCCTAATCAGAACCACATGCGTAGAAAACACTCCCAGTTGTCTTATGTTGCGAAGGAAGACATTATTCACCCTTATATAATCATGTTCTTCATTCTCCCTTTGGTCTCATTTTGTTAAGATGAAATACTCACCAACCTCCTTCGATGCCATAATTGATAAAGTCGTACATGCTTCAAAGGAGGAATGATGGGACTTATACTTCAATATCTTTGGTGCATTAACTAATTGCTTGCTTGATTTGTCTTGTTTAAGGACAATATTACTCCACTATATTGCATCATGACACTTGAGTTGATTCACACTTGTCATATCAGTTTGTGTGTGGTGTACCTCGATAAGTTCTGAAGCACCTATAGGGGATATGGGTCAGGATCCCCTCCCCCCCCACCCCCCGATATAATAAATTATTCTCCCAAATATCGTAGATATAATTGATAAGATGTCATTAAAAATATTATTCTCTTGTTAAATTAAGTATTTTTTTTAATTATGTGTATTTTGATTATGTTCCTGTTATTTTGTATTTCAAAAAGGGCTTCTGAAATGGATCTTGTTTCACAACAATGTGTGGTCCTACTTTTGAATGGATTAAAGGTTGTTGAGGGAATCACCTTTCTAGAAAGAGATATATTGCATAATATCGACATTCATGATAGGTGTGTTGTTATAAACGTTACAATGGTTTTAAATGCATATATTCAATTTCCCTATCCATCAAAAGGTTCAGATACATTGTCAGAGATAGTTGGTAGTCATATTTGATGGCATACATCTCATATTGTTAACCGCATTGGATCTACTATTCAACATATTGAGTTTAATGATATACCATTTTCCACTTCCACGATTATAGAACATATTATTCTAAGTGATGAAAATTCTTGTTTTATCATGAAAAAAGTTAAGTTTTTACACAAATGTTTAGAATGCAAGAATTGCATTTGCATAGGGTTTGTAACAAATGTTAATGAGAAATATTTTGTTGGAGGAACGTTTTTCGGTGCTTTCTTATTTTCTATTTTGGTTTCTTGTGTGGCATGTTCTCCAAGATTAAGTAGTGGAGGCCTTGTAGTATGGCCAGTTAAAATAATTGTAGATTTTAATACAGTACATTATTGTTTATTGAAAACAATTTCAACAATAATTAGTTTGAAGCTGCAGAGAAAGTATCAAGACAAAATCACAATATCAATAAAATATCATAGATTTTAATATAGGTATATTATTGTCTATTGAAAACAATTTCAAAAATAATGTGTCTAAAGTTGCAGTGAAAGTATCAAGCCAAAATCACAATATCAGGTTTGTGGGAGAGAAGGTTTATTTGATACATCAATTTTCTTTAAATGCAAATTATAATGCTCAAGGAACAATGCCAAGTGTTTTTGAAGGCGATATAGTACAACTTAAACCACTAGATGGTAGTGCATATGGTATTTTAATTCAAAAAGTATTTATACAATTGTGAGGATTGTGGTTTAATTAAAGTATTTCTTGTAAGATGAAATGTAAACAATTTGTTTGAACTCAATGATGTTCCTTTAGATGTCATACTAAAAAAGAACATAGAAGATGACATGGTCAATATTTGGTAGATTGTTGAATAATATCGTTTCCATATGGTCCTTCCATGTACTCCTCATTGTGAATATATAGATGCCAAAGTTAATACAATAAGGCCACACAATTTTGTAAAGAGTCAAGTTGGAACTAAAATTTCTAAAATAAATTCAAGATCAGCACCTTATTGGATCGGAAGTGGTGAATTGGCATTCCTTTCAAACATTAACATAGAACATTTATGTTCAAATATTTGTTTCACTTCGATAATTCCTTCTTGGCCAAGTGCATGGGGAACAATTATGGGCCTTTTGGATGCACCTTATCGCAAGTTGGGGTGTTACATGAATAAATTCATCATCATTTGTTGTGTTCGTACTATATGTTGCATGTGGAAGTGCAAGTTAGTAATGTATCACCTCATCTCAAATAATAACTAGAGTTATTCGTCTTGAATCTTTCTACATCTTGTTCTCTCACATTGCTAGAAGACCTAGTTCTATTGGGAGGGGGGATCCATTGATAGTATTTTCAGCGTCTCAAAATACAAATAAATATAATTGTTCAAATGATATCTTTCCTAGCATTTAGGAAAGGTGACAAGATCAGTGAGATTCAAGTGGACGGGACCTATAGTCTCGTCCCATACAATTTGACAGTAACATGAATTAGAGATATCATTCACTCATACATTAACCTATGTCACCTACTATTGTAGCCACACATGCTCAACTTGCTTGGGGTCCCCTCCTTCTTGATTCTCTTAAGGAAAGGTGACAAGCTTGGCTAGATTGAAGTGGAAATTCTTTGCAATATCATCCCATACAATTCTATAGCTTCAAGGATTTGAGCTCTCATCCTTTAGAATATTAACTCATATTGTAACATGAGCTTCAAGGATTTGAGCTCTCATCAATAACATGAATTAGAGATATCATTCACTCATAGATTAACCTATGTCACCTACTATTGTAGCCACACATGCTCAACTTGCTTGGGGTCCCCTCCTTCTTGATTCTCTTAAGGAAAGGTGACAAGCTTGGCTGGATTGAAGTGGAAATTCTCTGCAATATCATCCCATACAATTCTATAGCTTCAAGGATTTGATCTCTCATCCTCTAGAATATTAACCTCTGGCACCTACTACTACACCTATGGCTCTTTGTGATAGAGGTTCCTAGGTTTCCCACCTTCCACTAGTACATAATGAGAGATAAGTGACCAAAACAATGACCAAAATCTGCCTATAAATGACCACTTTTGATTTGGCGATCGTTGGTGGCTAATTTTTGGTCTCTTATCACGCGACCAAAAATGTGGTCATATATAGTTTGGTCATTTATAGCTTGTCATTTGTCATTAATTTGGTCGCATATTTGTTCATTAATCTGGCCATATGTTTGGTCATTAATCTAGTCATATGTTTGGTAATAAGATATCGAAAATTAGACACCAAAACTGTCATTTGGTCATTTATATGTGAATTTTGGTCATTTGTTTGATCGCTTATCTCCCATTTTTTGGTCACTTATCTCTCATTTTTTTGTCACTAATTTAGTCAGTTTATATGCAAATGTTTATTGATTTCTCTAGATAGGGTATGGAGGAATCGAACCACCAATCTCCTTCCTATAAGGAAGGTGTTAATCCATTGAGCTAGTACCCTTGAAGTCTTTACAATACTTGCAGAAGTACCAAGCTTATTCATGTACTTCAGACATCATTTGTAGGGATCAATAATGAAATATGCTTGATATGGAATCAATATTAAGGCTAAAAGTAGGTATAGAGTGTATACAACTTCCTTGAAGAAAAATAAACTATGCAATATAGGACACTAGAAAGGTAAACATCATAGGCAATGAAGAAATAAAGTGAATATCCCATATAATATTATCGTTGCACTAGAATTTAGGAAATCACCTTAATGCATTCATTTAGTGAGGTTAACATATTTATAAGGACCTTTGTTTCTTGTTTATAGTAAGCAAGATAAACTATGTTAGCTCCAATTGAGTGAAAATAGATGTTATTTAGAGGCAAATAAATCATATTTCTTTAAGTTGTTGACTACATAAATAATGAAAAGCTAAATTTTTTAAAATGAGAGCTTTGTCTTCTTACCTTATGTAATGATTCAACAAGGGATAAACTTAATATATTTTGAGAGTTTCTTAACATATGTCTCGTTACATCCATGTGCTTGTCCTTTATCCAAGACCAATTTTCCATCTCGGAGCAGTTCTGGTATGCATGTTTAAACAACAATAGGTGATAAAGTTTCTTAACAACTTTAAATCAAATATACTTTTCCTTTATTATAGAAAATATATAGAATATCTGAAAATGCAGCCATCCGAATTTCCTCGTGGAAATAGAACTTAAATAATGGAATGAGAATTGACACAACCTGTTATCAAACCCAAATTAATTCCATAGGGTAATAAGGAAAATTTGTCACTTTTATTGACTTACAAGGATTAATACCTTTAAATAACTGCTCTATCCATGGATAGAATCCTTGTTCCAGCTCATCAACATAACAACACAACATGTTACATGCAGTATTCTTTTGTTCCAGTACACTTTTTCAAATTCCTATTCTTTTATCCCCAATTGTGATTGTCTCCACACTATAGTAAAACAAAATCAGTAAGTATAATATTTCACTAGATCAGAGTTTATGAACACCTATGAGGAATCGCATTAAAAAAACATCTGAGATACCCTGCACAAAAAAATATTCTAAGCGAATGAGATATGCCAAACATCCATACTCCATTGTAGACTTATCATCCTATGTAAAACAATGAATAAAAAACTGTAAGCAGCTTAGATTCCCTTGGCTTGAAAAAGACATAAGTTATATTTAAGGAATATGTACCATACTACATCAAAAGAAGAGGATTCAACTGCAAGCAAATATAATTTTGGTTTCTTGCTTTTAAAGTTATTCTTAGTTTCTTCCAAACCACAGTTAAAAAATGCCAAACTCCAACTCCTAGAATGCATCCTCAGGAAACTTTTTTATCATTGTAAATTATGTGAGAAAAGATTACTAACATTAATTAAAAGGGCTACTGAAAAATTCCACTATATAAGAAACCTTAGTTTCCAACGTTAGCCATTAAATTATATACTATAGTTTTGAGACCGAGTGAAAAGGCTCAAATGAGGCTTCAAGGAACACTAGAAACAAATGCAATTGCCAAGTATTCAAATATATAGGATTATAACTTTTTTCCAATTGGAAATCCCTTTTTATGGACTATAGAGGGTATGCAGCTTCATACATAACATGGAAGCATGTCTGTTGAGCTTTGAACCTGGGCCATCATCATGGAAAGCACTCCTGCTTTCCACAAGACCACATCCTGACAAACAATATATGCACTAATAAATATGAATGAGAGAACTTGGAATAATTTACTAGCCTAAATTCAATCTTGAACCAAATATATCAAGAACCGAGAGGGATTAAATTTCTCAAGGTGATAACTTTTTATTTATAATCATACAACGTCCTTGTATATTTATTGTTATAAAGTAATATTTCAGCTAACATATATAGCATTATAGCATTACAGACAGATGTGACATGCCCTCCCCAAACTGGGTTGTAGAATGCACCTCTTCACACAATCAATATATACAATATGTGAATGCACGACATAGAAGTTAACAAAATAGATTATAATAAAAAACAATTTTTATTTTGATTCCAAAACACATCTACAAGAAAGCTCCAAAATGTTCCCAGCCAATTCAAAGTCTAATTGATATTTTTCACATGAAAATGAAAACAAGTCAAAATAAAGACACCCTAATCACTCATTGATCTTCTAACCATTAAAGATATCAAGATTCAAACTTCAATGTAAATTTTGTTGCCCATTAATGGAGAAATAATGATATAATACATGCATGTCATCATCAGAGTTGATGCTTTCATCAACTGCATCATCATCATTAGTAATTGTAACATTTGGTTTGAGTTGTGTTGAGTGAAGGAGAGGTGGCATAACAATGCTCATGAATGGCAAGAAATCCTTCCCAAGGAATTTACAAAGATGAGACCATTCCTGCATAATGTTTAATGAATAATTCTTCAGAAAACTCACATAAAGAAGTTCAAATTCATAGCAAGATGGCAGAAACCAAGAAGACATTATTTCCTTTTGACTTTAAATTATAGACTTGAAACATGTAGCTTATTGTTGGATCATCATCCTCCGTAGCTGAGTTCTGTAGAATCATTAGAACGTCCATAACCTGAGATAAAAAAAAAGCATGATCAGATTCCATAACACAAAAAGTATAGCTCTAGCCATCTTGTATAGATGGAATTCTATATGTGGATGTTACAACCATAATAATTACAATCCTATTAGTATCCATATGAATCTCCACGAGATAACAATAATGCAGAGTACATTATTTTATTTGTCCAATGAAAGCATCATCAAGCCATATCTTTTCACATAAAGCAATCAAAACAATGTACAGGGGGTCAGTGAATTCGAAATATACCTTTAAGTTACAAACCATATATGTGTAGAATTTGGTTTTCTTGCAGATGGGAGAATAAGCATGCCAAGTGCAACATCCAAACTACCTTTACGTATTCTAGGCCCGAATTTGCAATCATACTACTACATTTCGACCAAAAATACGACGGCCGTATTGTCGGATTTTCGACACTTCCTTGTCGCATGTACGACACTATGATTTTTTTTTAACGTCGGTAGCTTGTCGTCGGTTATCCGACATCTGTTTAATCCGTCGGTTAAGCGACACCATAGTTACTGTCGGTTAAATATAAGGCATCGGTTAAGCGACATGAGAAACCGTCGGTTAAGCGACGAACATAAAGATTAAGCATCGGTTAAGCGACATGAAGCACCGTCGGTTAAGAAACGAATATAAAGATTACGTGTCGGTTAAGCGACATGAGAAACCGTCAGTTAAGAGATTGGTATAAACATTAAGCGTCGCTTATCCGACATGGAGAACCGTCGCTTAAGCAACGGTAGTGAAGTTTTTTTTTATAAAAAATACTGCATAAGAGCTCACGATGTTACACAGTGTCAAAATACCGATCGCATAGGAGTTGAACAAATTTTGTTGGGATCATCCAAACCAATAAGCACACTGAGATAATCAGCTAAATAATGTTAAAGAGCAGCTTATTTTCCACATGCAAAGTTCCATTCATTGTGGACTCGTCTGTAAAAAAGCAGGTAAGCTTTATCTGTCTTTGTATTTTCTTCATTAATGGAAGAAACATTGTCGTGATTAAAATTGTACCACCCATGTCGATGCTGCACAGAAAATAGGAGAGATGGAATCAAAACCAATGCAAACAAGTTTCCACAGCATGTTTATCCAGTGATCATCAACGAATCCTTACCTTCACATAGGCTATATAATGTCCACCGTTCAAAGTACCATTGTGGTTGGTTATAGCAAAAATCTTATAAATATGACCTTTGGTGTCATTCTTGTTTGCAACAAATTTCGACAGGTCAAATCCATCCGTAGGGAAGTCAACAAATGGATTAACATGATACGTTTGGTTTCCCTGATTGTGAAACCTTACTAGAAATACAATTAAAATCTCAGGTAATGTCCAGATATCTAGCTTTTGTATGGTCACTATTACCAGGACATTGCCGGTAATCCAACAGGCTGTGCAAGTCCCCAGTTTGATTCCCACCGGATCAAGTGCACTAAATCTACATTGCCCACTTTACTCTAGGTTACCATCATAGGAATAAAGTGCCCGAGGTTTCCCGGTGAGTTACTTCTAAGGAAAAAATATATACAAGTGTTGTTGATATAGCTAGGACTAGGCTTAGATTTAATTTATTAGCAAACAATAAGTACAAGCCCAGAAAAATTTGCTACAGGGAGCAAGCAAATAGTGATACATTTATGTTGAGCCCCATGAGCATCATAAAATGGATGAAATATATCATTCCATTCAATTGACTGGCAGTTTAAAAGCTTGCTGCATTTTTGTGAGATCCAGGAACTGAAGATTAATTTCATTTTCAGACAACTACTTTAAAAGCAGAAAAATTCAGAATACTACATTCATTTCATAATACTGACCTGTGCCAAAGATGACTCCATCTCTTCCCTTGTTAGCTCAATTATAACGTCATCTTTCTCTACAGTACCCTCTGAGACCTAAAAAAGTAATTTCAATAAGCCCCAATATCAAGAACAAAAGAAAAGAATTTTTGAAGTTCATCCAAAACCTCAGCATCTTACAGTCATCATCTTTTCTGTCTACGAAGAAGACTCATCCTGCTGAAGCACTTTATTTTCTAGAGGCTTGCTTGATCCTGCAAGGCATTAGCTATATATAAATACATAGAATATATGCCTCGATGTTGAGAAAATAATTCTAGGATGGCTATACCCTCTACTTTGTTAGGTGTACTGTAAGAAATGGTATGGACAATAACTTTAAAGAAGCATGCCTGCAAAGAGCATAAATCAGATAAATTCTTTGAATTATTGTCAGTTATGCAAGGTGTTGAAGATGAGCTAGCTGAACCAGGCTCCACCATAAGAAGCCTAGTGATAATCTCATATCATATAAATAAATATCTTTGGGAGGAAGGTTAACACTTCTCAAAAGTGTTGAGAAAGCACAACACCAGTCTTTTGGATATATTTGGCTTACATTCCTCAGCTTAGGAAACACTTGACAAATACTAAAAATAAAAATGATTCATTTGCCACAGGTTCTGGGAATATATAGGCATTTGGAAAGTGAACTCGGGTTGACTGAGTTTGACCCAAGTCTAACACAGTCAACACAAATTTGACTCACCTTGAATCAGTTTTGCTTATTTTGCTTGGGAGCAAGTCAAACATGTAAGTCTGGTATGCCAACTTCAACCCTTAACCCAAGCAAATTAGGTATCATATACGGTATAGTTAGGTTACATCATATATGACCAGATATTTAATTTTATACCATTAAGGAGCATCTTGAAAAGCCTTTCTAGAAAGCAAGGTAGTTAAAAAGTTCTCAGCATATTAAAGGAAGTATGGGACCTCATTGTACTAGTCACCTTTGTGACTAAGTCTTAAGCAACTAAACATAATATTTCTAAAATACTAGATATGGATATCTAGTTTGCCTTGAATAAGAATTCACATGAAAATATGAAAAGAGTCAAATTATTTTTGAAGATGCAATAGATGGCCACCAAACTCTACCTCAACAATGATCTAAGGAACTAATCACCAACAATGGATCATCAGGAACCACATAATAGCAGTGTGTGAGATTTGACAATGACTTCCAACTCTTCAATAGTCTTGTCAAGTCCCTTTTGAAACAAGTCATCAGGACTAACCTAGCCCAGAGCTTGCAATGACTCACTGAACCTCAGCAAAAACCAAAATATAAAAGCCACAAGGGTTAGCTCAATCAAGCAATGCATCCAACCAAGGTATGCTACCAACGGGGACGCTATTATGGCTGGCATTTGAGCTTCCCTCCATCCCGATAGTCCAGGTAAGTGGGGGGGAATCTAACAATGTTTTCCTTGGAAAAATGAATGAACTATATAAATAACATATTGTGGCTTCCATAAAATCATTGACTGTGATCATTGCCTATAGACAGCAATTAGATGACTGAAGATAGAAATTGTAGGAAATGTGTGGCCTCACATACAGAAAGCCAAAATTAAATGTGCAAATCAAGCATCTTAGACTTACTACAATGCAAAGAAAGATCACCTGATCAATATGACCATACTAATGAAAACATAAATTGTGTATCAAATTTATGCAAAAGATTTGACAATCATATCCCATGACTATCTACAGCCAAAATAGAAGTTAAAAATTCACTTAAAGAAGAATCTTCTTTGTTCATCATCACATCGTAGCAGATACAAAAATATATAAAACAAGATAGATTTATGCAGAATATACATGTAGATCACCTTTTCTTTTTCTCTGTTGTTGTTTTTGTTTGTCTCACAGTGGATCTTCCTCTTACTGTAGAATTCCTCCCTAAATGATTCTGCCTCATCCATAATTTGATGCAACCTCTCCTTCTCACTTCTCTCCTTTTCTTCAAGTCGGATTTCATTTTGACTGCATGCCAAAAAAAAATCCACAAAACAAGAGTATAGATTCAGAAGCAAATTTGTTTCAATTCAACATGTTACTAAAAACAGACTATGATAAAGAGAACCTATGATAAAGAGAACGGACTATGGAAATATCAAGTTGCAATATTTGCACGGAGTAGAGGGTCCATTGAGCACAGGTAATATATCCATAACAAGCTAGAGTCAATCTAGCATAAATTGATCAATTTTTAACAGTAACAGTTGTACGAAAGTAGGGTATTGAAAGAAACTTATCAGAATATCGGAGAATATGCTGCCATGCAAATGTCACTGTTTAAATGCAAATGGCATTGATCACATTCGCAGATCTATTTTTAATTTATTACTATGGTAGCAAAAATGGCCATATAGTGACAATTGAGGTCTATTCCTAGCCACCTAAGAGCGGCCATTTAACTTTTTATGAATCACAAGTAAAAAGTTCAGTGCATCCCATTAAATAATAGGTTCATAAATTGGAGTAAATTGAGATATTATAACACCGTTGAGAAAAATTCCTCTAAAGGTGGTTGCACTAGTTATTAAAAAAATTATTTTTGCTTTTGGCCTGCCATTAGGAGGCCATCAAGCTGTCTCGCATACTTTAATTACAATTGGATTGATTGACATATATTAGAACATGCTCTCCAAAATGTAGTTACTTGATGTGCACTATGTTCTCTTGTTCAGTACTCCATACTCAATGACCGGAGATTTATCAAAACAATTAATATCATTGAGCATAACAATCTCGACATTACAACTTGAAGCACCCACTTCAACTGTCATTCATTGAAGAACAGGAAGGCTGTAATGAACCAAATTGTATATTACCAAGAATGTAGGTACACCACATGCAAAAACATGAAGCAACTGGGATTGTTTAATGGATTGAAACAAGGAAATGTCACATCCACAAATGACTTTCGTTTGTGCAGTGAAGAACTTCCCTGTCTGCATGTAATTTGCTTGAGCGTCCACTGCTAGATGTCAGTAGCAATTGGCTTCTAAAATCCTTAAATAGCAAAGAAAGATAGTATCGAAGTGATTTTTTCTTGCAACAACTTTGAAGAATAAAAGGGAATAGAAAATCAAGCAGCAGGGGGAAAAATCCAAAGGAGAGAAGATCGATGGGGCAATCGAACAAAGATTTCTCATTAAAGAATGGACTTTTCTTGGAAAAATATCGATTTCCTCTGAAGATGGAACTCTAGAAATCAGATATGTTGAGAAAAAAGGAAACACCAAAGTCTATAAAGGATTTTCCTATGCCACAACAAGATTTTGCATCCAAGACTGCTGACTTGGTCTTTGCATTTATGCCCCTTTGCTCACTAAAACAACTTCAATAACAAAGTCAGCACCAAAATCTCGATTCCTTACTCTAGACTCAAGCTCTCATAACTTACTAAAACAACTTCAATAACAAAGTCAGTACCAAAATCTCGATTCCTTCCTCTAGAATCAATCTCTCATATAAATCATTTTAGTAAGTGCCCAAATCAAACATTTGTTATTAAGACTCGTTGAATTTATGGAATACTTCAGAGATTATGAAAAAGACAAACTTACTTTAAGAAAAATTCAAGAAACAATTATTAGGTACTGACAATTATAAACCTGAACTATGGATGTGAAATATACATAACTATCATACTTGGTTGGCCTTGTAAATCAAATTTATGGAAGAGACTGAAATCAAGGCTTTCGAAAGAGAATGAAATCAAATATCAGTCCAATTAAAAATATATTGCATGTGCATGCCCACAAATACAACACTTCTTTGTGGAAAAAAGATTTACCTCATCACACAATGAAAGAAAGGATAACAATACTTGTTTAGTTCACGATGCAAGCGGGCATTCATCTCCTTTAAGCTCTTTACACTATTCCCAGTTACTGCATATGGAGCATTTGGCCTGCCACTTGGCTGGGAAGATTCTGGTGTGGTCTTGAGATGAGCAAGTTCTTGCTCTAGTCTTTCGATATCATCCTTATGTCATTGAAAATTCATTTCTGTTATCCTATGCAATGCCTCCTCCCTTCGTCTCGCAGAAGCTTCAGCTGCATCCTTTGCTCTTCTTTCTTCCTCTGCTTGTGCAAATGCCACTTCTTTAGCTTTCTCTTCCTACTTCCATTTTTCCTGTACATCACTCATTAATCCACAAGTTACATTCTGTTCATACCAGTATATGCAACATATGTGCCACTGTTTTCAAATCGGTCGTGCTCAACAAGAAGAAAACACTAAACAGTTCAATGTGATATAATGCACTATTAATTTCACTGCAAATTTTTCAAATTCTTTAACAGAGTTTGGTGATATGCTGGACACACGAAACAAAGTTTTCAACATTCTCACACCATGCTCTGGATGTGTTAAACCAAAAGATGAAAACATATTCAAGATGTTTGAATGGTCAACAAAAAGCTTGAGATTTGAAACATTTAGATGTGCTCTCACCTCCATTTCTTTCTGCAAATCCCGTATGAGAGACAATTCTTGTTGTAGTTGAGAAATATTCTGCTTTTCTTCACAAATTTCATCCTGGAGCCTGGACTCCTGTTTCTCCAAAGCCTGAACCCTCTTTAGACACTTTTTCTCCCTCTTTGCAATCTCTTGACATGTTGCAACAGATTCTGCTGCACTCAATTTGGATGCTTCCATATCTACCCTCACCTCTGCATTCTCAGTTTCAAGCCTTCTTACAGCTGAATTGGCTCGATCAACATCTCCACTTGCTTTCCGTAAATCATTCTCCATTTCAGAAATCATTTTCATTGTGTTGTCTTCCCGAGCTTGTTTATCCTTTTTCAAGCGCAAAGTCTCATCTCTCTCCATCCTCAATGTTTTTAAAGTGAGTCGTGGTGGTGGAAGGTGCATGTGATGTCCCAGCATCAAAAGTGAAACCCTTCTGAGCTGAAGATGATGTATCAACAGCAGCTGTACCATCTTGTGCCAAATTCAGACCAGAGGTTTTCTTTATTTTAGCACACATCCTACAAGGCTCTGAAGTTGCAGTTATAGGCACAAAACTGGAAGATGAACAAGACGGTCTGATTGGTGATGGCATAGAAATCACTGTTGAAGGAGATGATCCATTCCCATTGGGTTTACTCATCGTTTTTTCATCACCAGGTGGTAATACAAGTATTTCTAATGTGCTTGCCCGACCAACATTAAGATCACTTATAAGGAGGCACCACATAGCATCCCCTTTGCTCAATTGTGGTCGCACCTGGCGAAGCAAGCACACTAGTCCTGTCAACACATATTGTTCTAGTTGTTTTATCTCTCCAAAGGCAATATCAGATTCATCAAATCAGTCACTATATCCGCTATTCAAATAGGCCAATGAATTGTTAACAATGTTGGAAAGCACATCACTACTCCCATAGCAGTGACCATTTCGCAGCATATCCTTGAGAGCTTCCTCTATAGTGTACCTGAGAGTTGTGATTTTACATACTAATTCCTTGCAGACATACTCGATATTATTTAATAAAAGGTCCTCTAATTGATCTTCTGTGCAATAACCCCAATCCACCTCTTCAGGTTGTTCCTCGGAATCCTTCTCCCTTTCTTTTGGTTTTTCTCCAGCAAACCCACCACCACCCTCTAGCAATCTTATAGGTTTAGAAACAACAGAAGAAGGTTCTACAACTACACCATTTCTTCTATCATCGCATAGGTTCTCTTCAATTTTAACAGGCATAGCAGGAGGAATTGAACGAAGCCTTCTCTTATTTCTTATAGATTTGTCTCTTGTTGTGCAACCCATTTTACACTGCGCAAAAATGTTTGCTGGTATGTGGTCTGTCTTCTAAACGAATCGAGGGAAAAAAAAAAGAATCAAACCCCAATTCTAGAAAACGCCAATTCAACACTTGTACAATAAAACATCTTTGCAATCTTTTCTACTCAGTCAGAAATCCTAATATCTCAACAATAAATACTTAATCACATAGTTTGATTCACAACTGCAGTCTTCAATATTCAATCAAACCATCAAAACCTGGCCAATGCAGAGGATACCCACAATAAAACCCCTCACCCAACTCGACAAGAACTCTAGGTCTCCAAACCCTCAGTTGCATTTCAAATCGCCCCTCAACAAGCAGCATCCTTGTTGTTGCACATATGTCATGTAGCAAAGGCGCTAGAAGGCAACCTGAAAAACTCTGAAAAATTTCTAGGTGAACCAAAATCCTGGTTTTGGAAGAAAATGGCCCATATATGCTGAAAACTTAATGTGAAATAGCAAAATTTTTTAAAAGAGGAAATAGAAAGGACCTGGTAACAAGCTTAGCTAAACGCCCCAACAACATCATTCACCAGAATCGTAGACCCTGCATTGATAATGTGCAGCCATTGGAGAAACCCCACCCTGTCAAATCTGCGAGTAGGCTTAGCTAAACGCCCCACCAACATCATTCACCAAAATCGTAGACCCTGCATTGATAATGTGCAGTCGTTGGAGAAACCCCACCCTGTCAAATCTGCGAGCAGGTAGGCATAGGTGAACAAACCCCAAGCCATCGAATCTAGGAGTAGGCAAGTGTAGGTGAGAAAACCCCAATCCATTGGATCGATGAGTAGGTGTGCTAATTCTGAAAACCCCAATCACCCAAGTCGATTATGGTCCCAAGAGGGCCTGTAAATACAACCAACATTCCATGGATGGTGCCACCACCATGGGTCCTTTCATCAAAACAATAACCTTGAATTCCAGCAATGCTAAACCCTTGAGGGAAAAAAGGTATTGATGGGATGCAGAATGAAATCCAGCGACTTAAGAAAAATTAGAATAATATCATTCACAAATGACAAGTAACTCAATTACTCATTACTCATAATTTAATATTTAGAAATTATAATATTTAGAAATAATATATTCAATCATAATATTTAGAAATAATAATTTAATGATAGTCACAAGAATATGAGAGGTATTAATCAAGTGCATACCTTCCAAGTATGAGTTGATAGCCTTGCGAATCAATCTTACCTTGGGGAACACAAACTATTAATTTCATAGATATTACCATTGAAATAAGAGGCTTGAGGTGAACAACTATCACCTTTGAAATTATCTTATATATGCAATTGCAAAGTGATAATGGTATGAAATATTTGAATTTCATAGGCCCCAATTCACCTTTGGGATGGATTCTAGGAATATTGAATTTAAACTAGTATGCATCGTCCTAGTCATCTAAACTTCCTCCTCCACCTTTAATAGATCATCACCAATTATTTCTAAGAAGTCGAATCCACATAAAACTTAGTTGGTCACCCATATGACCCTAGAATCTTATCCATTTGGAAATATTAGAGGAAGGAACACAACTATTCATTTGTCACTAGTTGAACTTTATTCCTAAAGGATTCATCTAATTACAAAGGGACTTATTTTCCTTCCTCGAATATGGTCAATGCATTACAACCCACCCCCACCACACAACACCTCATACTAGTACACATATCCCACATGGAGACCAAATATCACCTCTTAAGGCATCGTATTGTAGTTTGAGGTCATGTTGATGACTAATGATCCTTAGAGGTGAATTTATTGTGTAAGTCCCTAATTTTTCTCCCTTTACTATTGTTACGGCCTTGACACCTATCCCTGTCGCACAAAAACTCATAAATATGTCCAGATATCACTTATTTGCCAAATATCTACTTTAAATCATATATTTTGTGGTTTGACGCCTTTATCATGGCCTATTAGCTTACTAGTCATAATTTAGAGCATAAATGCATCAATTTCTCTCCCAACCATGGTGTGAGACTCATTCATAGTGCACAAAACCTCATATTAACACTCTCATACCACTACGAGGACAATGATGTCCAACACATACCATGTTGTATGGTTTGTGTCCTTATTCATGGACCTTGGTCCTTAGAAGCTTCATATAGGGTCTAATAGTTTTATTTTCCTCCAACGCCTATTGGAAAGGCCTTGCCACCCATTGCTTTCATCCAATGCATTTTTTTTATCCAAGGAGTTGTTGATCATGTCATATAGATTTATTTTATATTACTATGAAAATAAGAAATTATATATGTAGAAACATAAAAAGCATCATAAAATAATCATGGATATCTCTTCAAGGCCTTTGAGATGAGCTGAAAAACTAGAAAACAAAACTTCAAAAATTGCTATCAAGGTAGAAATTTATGGGAAATTCATGTGTGCATTATATAATGCATGTGTGAATTATTGAAATCAATTTTTTTCTAGGCAGGATAGTTTCCACTCACTCAAGGCGCCGTCGCTTAAGCGACGCTTATGAGGCTAGCCGTCGCTTAAGAGACGCTTATGAGACTAGCCATCGCTTAAGCGACGCTTATGGCCACATTTTCAAAAAAAAAAATTATCTTTGTGATTTTTGGTAGGTTTAAAAAAAGAAATCCATGTGCTGTCGAATTTTGGATCGAAATGTAGTAGTGTATTATGGGCTTATAGGACTACATGCAAGAAACTTACAGGGCACACACCTTTCAGCTTGGTGTATGGACAGGAGGCTGTTATGCCTATGGAGTATATTATTCCCAGTTTAAGAGTTGCTCAAATTACTGGGATGGCTGACACTAACACGATGAATGCAAGACTAGCGCAGCTACTTACCTTAGAAGAAGATAGATTCATCGCAGGATTTCATCAGAAAGTACAGAAGGCACGAGAGAAAGCTTGGCATGACAGGCATGTAAAGAGCAAGATTTTTCAGATAGGACACCTAGTGCTCCTCTACGATAGTAAGTTTGTGAAGTTTCCAGGAAATTTCAAGACGCATTGTTTGGGGCCATACCAGATACAACAAGTTACAGAGGGAGGTGCCGTTCAGCTCAGCAAACTGAACGGGGAGCTTCTTCCCACTTTCATTAATGGTAGTAGGCTTAAGCTTTATAGTGCTAGCCACTCCATGTCCCAGCCTTAACTCAGACAGTTATGTAAGTGCAGATTCCCAGTGTAGTTGAAAGGAGGCATCGCACCGGTAAGTAGTCTACACACACAAAAAAAAAACTTCTAAGTTTGTTTTGCGCAGGTGATGCGGTGTGTCATCGCAGCAAGGTGATGTTTCCCTATGCTACATAGCTAGTTTTGAAAAAGGACAAAGGGCCACTCACTTCGCCCTCTGACAAGCAGTTAATCCGGATACGACAGCTATCCATTGCCCTAGATTTGGCAACAGTATAATGATTTTTCTAGATTTGGTAAAATATCTGATAAGATCGGCGCCTGCACACACGTTTCGAGGGAAATTTGATCGGATTTCAGCAATTAATGAGGATCGAAATGGTGGGAGTTGTCTTGTCCATGCAATTAATACTGCCGACGGGCCTAGTCTAGAGGACTGTTGCTTCAGAAAGTACCACCTTCATTATAAATACACAGATCATTCATACACAAGGGTTACTTTTTCCATTTCAGAGAGCTATAGAGCAATTTGCAGAGTTTTCTTTGTGCAGAGATACCCCAGTTACAGAGTGCTAGTTTTCCCCAAATTCGCAGCCATTGCCCGTCCAGAGTATTGCACCAAGTGGGTTCTGTCCAAGGAGGAACCTTTTGAAGACATTCTGAGACGATTTCAGAGTGGTGGCCTCCAGTCTTCTATGACGATGCCACCCAAGGTTGTGAAATTAGGTGCATCACAGGTCAGACAACCGCTAAGGATGAGGAGTCAAGCGCAGGATGTAGAAGCTGTCATCAAAGTCTTTGCTGCAGAGAAGTAGAAAGACGAGCAGATCACTGAAGATAAGAAAGCAGAGCAAAAGAATGATGAGAAGAAATCTCCAGCCAAGAAGAAAGTAAAAATGAGAAAAAGAAGGCAACGGGAGAAGGAAGATGACCTATCTCATCAACTAAGAGAAGAACAAGAGGTTCCAGAGGTCAAGAATGAAAATATGCAGAACATAAGCAGTGTGAATACTTGGAGCAATTTGCTGAGAAGAAAAGTGAAAGGGGGAAACAAACCAAACAAGCAGAACTTCAAGATGCAGACAAAGGCTTGTTCTCGGAATGGAATTCCTGGTTTGTATACCTTTTGCATAAGAAAGCTCTAGACTGAATGAAATGTTTGAGAAGGCTGGAAGATACAAATTTATATTTCCTTTGAGATACAAGTTCTAACCTAGATAGAGAGGAAAGGATCTCTATGGAAGGCTTCTCAAAAAGCTCAAGATCCTTAAGGGAGCTCCTCATCTACAAAAAGATAAGAGAGACCTACAAACTAATTTTACAGAAGCCGACGTCAAATATGATAGAAAGCAAAAACAAGAAAACAGGAAAGTGTTGACACTATTCTTAGAAAAAAGAAGCGGCACAAGAGTGTGTCAACGCCATGGGTAAAGAAGTCACAGGACTTCAGGAGAAACTTACAAAGACTTCGCAGGAAGCCAAGGAGAAGCTACAGCAAGAGAAACCAGTTGTTAGTGGCTCAAGGACGATCCACAAGTAAGTGTTAGGGGACTGTTGGAGTAGGGTCCCGCAGCTATAGGAAAAGCTGTTGTTTTGGAACGAGTAAGTCAAAGGTAACAGTACCTAAGCGACCGAGAAGAGAAAGCTAAACCACTGCACTTAAGGCAGCGATGAAGACAAGAGGGCTCAGCTACCCTCATAAATGGAAAAGGAGCAACAGGCCGAGGTATTGAAGATGAAGGACAGAAAAGGAAGCGCCGGTACCCACGGTCAGCGCCGGGAAGCGTGGAAGACTGCAGGAAGCTGTGGTGTGATGGAAAGCGGTACCTCAAAGTACAGATACGCTGACTGTCACAGTTAGGGTTTTTGGGGTTACTGTTGGGATATGCCCACAGTGTTGTAATGGCAAGACCTTCGGGCCACCTATAAAAGCATGTATCTTGTATTGTAAAAGGTTAGCTACTTGAGTTATTCAGGAAATTAACTAGGAAGAGAGTCAGTTAGTCTGTTAGCTCATAGTCAGTTCTATTGTAAGAGCCGAGCTCTGGTTCTGTATTCAGTCTGTAGTTATCTTACTGTAACCAGTAGCCAGCTCCAGAAGCATGTATGTAACAATCCGCAGGGATTGACAGAGAGAGAGAGAGGAAGAGTATATTGTAAGAAGGAAATATAGAAAGAAAAGAGATCTAAGAGAGAAGGGCTCCCGACAGTGAGTGCAGAGTTACCCAGAATATCTCTAGCTACACAATAGGTTGTAGCAGAACTGTGTACCCTCTTAAGATATAATAAACACAGTTCTATGGACGTAGCTTCTACCATGGAATTGAACCACGTAAAATCAGTGTGTTATGTGACTGTTTCATGTGATTGTGCTTTATTTAGTCGCTATCTGTTACCTGTTACATGAATGTTGTATATCAGTTAGTAAAGGTCTAAATGTTCTCATTTAGTTACCACATTATAGAAGGTTAAAGGCGAGTTTAAATGTATCAAGTGTGTGCATACGAGTTTATCAGTGCTTGTTTCACACAGTAATAGTCACTCTGTTAAGTGTTTCCAATATACTTATTCAGCAAGTTGAGTATAGTTGATGTTGAGTGTGTTGAACCGTGGAAGTTCAAGTAAGATTGTTTAACACCCTGTTGAAGATTAGCCGAGTTATTCCACCCAATGAGAAAGCCTTTGGACCTTGAGAGTCGCATTGGGTCATACTATAGGAGATATCGCATTGATAGAAGGCGATATCGCACTGTCAGAGGAGCTGCAGTGTGAGATATCGCAGATAGTGAGAAACGCAGAAGGGAGAGTTTGTGCATCGTCCTAGTTGCTGCGATGTGATAAGAGTCCTTCCCCTGTCAAAGTCCACAAGTAAGAGAGAACAGAACCGCGCCTCGCAGAGAGAGATCTCGCTGGCTAAGAAGAGCCACAAGACCCTAGGATGCTACAGAACCTGGTTGAGGAAACTTGAGTCTTCGGCCAACCCATAAGATCACTTCGGGTGAGACTTCAGGCTGTTCTGCGGTCTGTCGCCAAAAGGGCCAGTGAGCTAGGGTATTGTTGGTATATGTATACAAGTAAACCTGGGTCTACCCATAGTAGCCAACAAAAAGAGAGGCAAATAATGCCATTAAGAGCGCCATCCCATGGAAAAGCGTCCACTTTGTCCAAAAAATGATGGAAAATACACTAAAAGTGATAGTGGACGCTAAAAAGGAAGCTAAAAGAGACGCTAATAACAGGGTTTTGTTGTAGTGACAAATTGAAGCTGGAATAGAATAAGACGAAAATTACCGAAAATTACAAGCAAAAGTAAAAGAGAAATTAATAGAAACTCTAAGTACAGGGTACACTTTGAATGAAAAGGGATTATTACTGTATAAAGACAGAATATACGTACCTAATGTACCCAAGATTAAGCTATTAATTTTAAACAAAAATCATAAAACTCCTTATTCAGGGCATCCAGGTTATCAGAAAACTATAACCATGCTAAGAAAAGATTATTTCTCGCCAAACGTGAAAATGAACTGGCAGAATATATTGCTAGATGCTTTGAATGTTAGCAAGTAAAAACTAAACATCAGCATCTAGTTGGACTACTTTAGCCATTGCCTATCCCTAGCTAGAAATGGGAGATAATTAGCCTTGATTTTGTTACCGGATTACCTAAAAATCAGAACTTAAATGACTCAATAATGGTAGTGGTTGACAAATTGAGTAAAGCAGCCCATTTTATACTTGTAAAAACTACTTATAAAGCTACAAATATTGCTGATATTTTCTTAAAATATATTTTTCGGTTGCATGGAATACCGAAGGTGATAATTTCAGACCGAGACCCTAAATTTACAGGTAATTTTTGGAGATCTTTGTTCAAAGGATTAAATACTACGTTAAAATTTAGTACCTCTTTCCATCCTCAAACAAATGGATAGACTGAAAGAATAAATTAGGTATTGGAGGATTTACTCAAAATGTACGTAAAAGAGCAACCAGGTAAATGGGAAGATTATTTACACCTTGTATAATTTTCTTACAATAATCATTACCAAGCTTCAGCTAGGTACAGTCCTTTCAAAATTCTATATGGAAGGAAATGCAATATCCCCATCTCTTGGAGTAATCCAGTGGACAGGTTAGTATTAGGACCTGAATTATTGAAAGAAATGGAATTAATTGTAAAACAGGTACAAAGTAATTGAAAATTGCGCAAGGTAATTTGAAAATTGCGCAATATGGACAAAAAAGTCAAGCAGACCTTAAACTAACTCCAAAGGAGTTCCAGGTAGGCGAACATGTTTTCATTAAGGTGAGACCCAAAAAGAGTTCTCTGAGGCTAGGTAGCTGTCCCAAGCTAGCACCTCTATATTTTGGTCCTTTTGAAATACTTTCCAGGATCGGATAGATAGCCTATTAATTAGCTTTACTACCGAATTTAAGAATTCACAATGTTTTTCACATTTCTGTATTAAAAAAATATGTACATGATGCTACTCATGTTATTAATTGGAATGATGTGCGGGTGGAACCCGAAGGATATTTTCTGGTGGAATCGGATTGTATCCTCAAGTGGAGGGAGATCTTACTTCAGAACCGCACCATTGGTCAGGTGAAGGTGTAATGGAAGCACCTTATTCCAGAGGAAGCCACCTGGGAATTAGAAAGGTGGGATGCATATCCAATTCTATTTCAGGGGAACTCTGAGGATGAGGAATAAATAACATTGAGGATGATGTTATAATTTAAGGGGGTGTGTATGTCACATGCCCCAATTTGCAAAAACAATTTAATGTTATTTGAGGAACATTATGTTATATTTTATGCTAATTTTGTAATTGATGACCCAGTGGGGTCAAGAATAATTAATGTAATTCAGAATATTTTATTTATAAATAAATAAATTATGAGACAACAGCCTAGGGAAGCTATTAAAAGAGTGTTTACTGGTCAATTGGTGGAGGATACTGGGTGGAGAGTACACTGACAAGTGGCAGCATCCTCAAACTACTTCCAACTATTGCAGGTGGCAACTTCCCTATATTTGTGGTCATTATTCCCCAAGAAAGTGGAATCAAAGCAGGTGGCTCATTTAATGAAAACTGACCCAGAAGACCTAGGCATCTCTATAAAATTTCCCATTGAAGATAGCTGAGGCTGCTCATTCTATAGATGATCATTCAGGGTGAATGAATTTACTCAAGAGAAATTCAATGGAGGGGATTACTGAAGTGAGTTTGAGGGGTTAACTGCTGAGACTGAACTTATTGCAGCTTTTAGGTTGAATTTTATACTACTATGAGTAGATTTTAATTACTGAGGTAATTGGACCAGTCAGGTGACAAGCGTCTTAAATTTATATTCTCCACCCAGTTCTCTGCCAAGAAGACCAGGAACAAGCTCGGGGGTCCTGAGGAAGCGTTGTTTGAGCGTTCTCCAGGAGATTGGTTGGGAGGAATAGCCTCCTTAAGTTATTGTCGTCTTATCATTAACAGGTTCTATTTGTCTTTATGTTATTTTTTTTACCATCCTCAGTAAAATGTTTACTAGATGTTAAATACAGGCATGTTAGTATTTAATTAGGGTTATGAAAAAAGGAGTAACAATGTAATGTTAGATTTGGTAAATTACAGATTATGTTAGAAATAGAAATGAATATGCAAAATGAGAAACAAATAGAATTAGAATTTCCATACTGTATTTTTCCACGCTTGATTCAGGTAGTACTCTAGTACAGCTAGGTGTTTAGGTGAATATGATGATTCTTTTCAACTTGAATGAAAACTGTAACTAGATTTTACTTTAGTTTGCTTATGATTTCTACTGTAAAGAAGTCGTAAATATTGTCTGCATTTATTTACTTCAGATATAAACTAAAAGATAGGTATATAAAACATTTAGTAATCATATTATTGATAGAACTAATACTAATATTAGTATTCTTTATAAAACACAGAAATTACAAGTTTAATAAATAAGCATAAGTATAGTAAATAGGATAACATCTAAGAACCGCGTAAAAAGAATTTGTAAAACATTTTTTATAGCATTGAGTTCCAGACACTATGTGTCTCTGTCTAAGACAGAAGGATTCTAATTTAACCTATTTAAAACCACAGATGTTATTGAAAGACAAGTTTATCCTATTCACAAGTATGCAACAATAAACCCTAATCTTTTTTAGCTGAAAATTATAAGCAAATTGTAAAAATCATTAAAGAACTCATTAACTAAATAGAGCTAAGAATTACTAAGTATAATAATACTATTATCGAACTATAGGTTTTACTCATTAATTAACCCTTTGAGCCAAAACAGGGTAAAACATTACTATTATAAACACGGTAAAAATTCCCTTAAATTGTGCACGGGAAACCTTTTTAAATACAAGGTAATAATTTAAAATATTACCTAAAAAAATTGTTAAAAACATAATCAATTTAAAAGATATGGCTTACAGCCTTTAGAACTAAAGGTCGAGGCTCAAGCCCATAAACAAAAACAAATTATGCAAATATATATATATTTATATCAAACAGTAACCAAAATTTACTGACAGGAGAAAAATCCTGTTTTCATTTACAATCCAGACTGCTTCACAGTCTTTCTTCACCCATTGAAATCTTTTATAAAAACTAAAAATTATCTAGACAGAGGTCGATAGCCCCACTAAGTCAGAGCTCTGCTCTTTTCTTTTTAAAATAAAAGCAATTACATTGTTCAGGACATAAGGCTAAAAACATCAAGTAAAAACCAGTTACATCACAGCTTCTAGAGCCTTCTTCACCCTGTACTAAGTACCCTTTAAGGGTTTTAAAAACTTTCACATTTAACAAACAAGCTTTGAAACATAACTAACAGAGAACCGAGTCCAAGCCATCATCAACCACAACGTCATGCAGGAAGAAACCCTTGTGAAACCGGGGCTTACCATTTTGTTTTCCCACGAAATGTTGTAGGGTGAGCTCGCTTTGCACCTACAGGCTAGAACTGGGAGCAAAGGCCTGCAAGTTTCAAACAATAATGTCATAAATACTTTGTTTGCTTAAAATTGTAAAAACCCTTGTGAGAAAAACTAATTTTAAACCCAAGTTAAAGGTAAGACTTTACCTGTTGTAAATTGGAGTGGAACCTATGGAGAGATGGCCACACCAGGTTGTATTAGCACTGTGCTGAAAGGAAAGAAGTTTTGAAGTCACCTCTGTGAAAGAAAAATCAAGAAATCGACCCAACAAGATGAAGGCAGAAGCTATGAATGTTCTATGGCAGGTTAAAGGCAAGCTAAGCCTTCGAGCCTCAAATAAAAGCCAATACATACCCTCGCTGAACAATTTAACACTCAGAAAGACCAAAACCATAAACAACTTTCCCCAACAGTCACAGCATAGTATTTGCAGGCGAAATGCCAAATGTTGAAGTTGGTTACAGGCCTCTCATGGCCGCGAGCTCACAGCTTGGCCAGCACAAAGGAGGAACCCACGTTTTGCAATGCAAATGAATATGGGTTTCGAGGTTTTAAGTCAACCCTTGAGTGGATGCAATAATCCACGTGCCCTTCCAAATAATTTCTCCAAGCGTGGGTCAAAACCTATAGTCAGCACTGCAATCAACTATTTGCATTATTTCAAAACCAATAATCATATCAAACTATGTAATATATGATTGCCATCATTCGATTTCATCATAGTGGGTTGATACTTAGGTATTCCACCTTAGGTTAAGACTTGGATACTATTTATTATCCTAGAAAATATTCATGCTTTCAAACTAGTCGAATAAATGGAGTAATATTTTAAAATAGTAAAAGAATTATGAGAAGGACATATTCCAACATATGATTGTCATTTGATTTATACTATGCCAATGATATACACATTATGCCATGGAGACTAGCAAAGCATAGGTTCTAAACCATTACTTATGATACGAAGTAGTATAAACTATTTCCAAGTTTTAATAGTTTCCTTTTATTCATTTGCTAAGACATTTGTATAAAGACAATGCAAAGACCACTAATAAGTTGCATCAAGTCTTAGTCTTAGCTAAAGGTGCATGCCAGTTGTAAATGAAAGATGCTTATAAAAGTATTTTTAGCATTTTGATCTTCTAAAAAATATAACCCTTATACTGTTTCGTTGAAGGAGTGCTCAAGAAACTAAAGACTAACAATGATGGAGAATTCATGTTAGATTTCTAATAACTCATTGTTAAAAGTATAATTGAAAAACATAGGTAATTGGATCGTGCTTTAAGAGAAAGACACCTTGAGTATTGAAGTGAGAATACCTACAAGATCACTAAGTAGTTGAAGTAAACTTAAGCCAAAACCATGAGCTCTATGCTCTCTATGGGAATTTATAAATAACCAGTACTATAAACACAAGAAAAATCACCATGTCCTTTAGACTTTTAGAAAATAATCATCATACGATTGAAGGAACTTTGGTAAGTACTTGCTCTTGTAATTTAAACCACTGCTTATGTTTTTGATGGAAAGTCATTATGGCATTAGTTATAAATACATTTATGGATTTATAACAACGAAAAAGAATTTACATTACCTCCTTGAAGACAAGCAGCATATTTAACCTTTTCTTAAACTAGCATCTTAACATGCTAGGAAAGTTATTTTTTTCTTGACGTAATTTTAAATAACACCTACTAGATATTATGCTTGCCTGCTAAACCTATAAGGAACTAGCAGTCCAATTGAGTTAGCAGAATGCTATGTAAGCCCCGATCTCAAACAAGAATTCTTACCTACTTGAAAAAAGTAAATCATCAGTATATCTAGCAGCATCTTAATGCAAGTCCTTTCTAACTCTGATAGAATTAAAGATGTTAAGTCATTAATAGTGCTAACATAGGTGTTTAAGATTACATCCTTTAGTTTATAGTTTATTTTAATGAAACCATCACATGATCTTTTATAAACTATTTCATGTTCGCTAACCATTAGCAGTTACTTAGTTGCAACTTTAGACATTTTATGTCACTTTAAAATTTTTTAAATTTTTACGAATTTTTGGGTTATTACATTGGGTTATTACACTCCTCCAGTAAGAAGGAGCACATTCTAAATCCATTAGATCAGAAGGAAATTGAGAGGTTCACATGCAGAGCTTCAGGATGCTGCTATATAGAAGAACCATGCTGCTGCATAGAGCTACAAATTGCAGCAGAGTTTTTGCAAGTTATTTCCCAAAGAGGAATTTTTTTTCTCCTAATAATAGCTTGTATTTCCTGTTCCTGCTTATTTTGAGACAAGGTGGGTTTCCCATGAGGTTTTCCCCTATTTCCTTGGTTTATTGAGCAACATTTTTTAATTCTTTTACATTGTAAGGGTGACTTTTGGCCTTGTTGTCAGAGCCCACAATTGTCCAACTTAGGATTAATGGGGGGTGTTAGGATTTATAATCCTCCCTTGTTTGTACTTGTCTATTAGATTATATTTTTCTAACGTAGGAGTCATTAATTAATATTGGGTCCATTAGCACCATTGGGTCCACTTGGGCTATTGGTGCCACTAGTATCAGTCACTAGAGTGTGGGAAACACATATAGAGGTTAACTGAAACTGACTGCATGTTCATGCATCAATTTATGTGCCTCAGAGACCAATCCCTACAATTTAGGAGCCACTCGGAGTACTACCACCAACCTCCTTCATTTGTTGGTAGTTGGTAACTAGTTAAGCTAAGTTATGCTCCAATTACATTCAATTAGTTGTCCTCCATTTCAGTTAGTTCCAGTATTGCATGGTTGAATGTGGGTAGGCGCCTATTCTCACCTACTTCTCACCTACCACATCAGTTTAATTGGTTTAACTGATCATGAGACTAAATTAGACATCTAGAGTTAGACTAGTGAGCTCAGATAGTGATTTAGACACTTCTAGTTAGTCAATCAGTCAATATTGAGTTGGTAGATTCGAATCCTATCCACATGATTTAAATTATTCTTTATGTAACATTCATGTATATTGTTGGGATTAATGAAGTTTATACTGTAATTATACTGAGCAATTCTTATCCATTTTCTATGAAATTTATCATTTTTCTGTGAAATTTATTTTCATTCCATTACACTGCATAATAATACAATAATTCAATTGCACTCATCTCCTGAAGATCAATGGCACAATCATTTCACATTTTGGACAACCACCTTTGCGCAGGGTCTCCCTGGGTCAAAACTGCTAATTTTTCCCAAATCATTCCAATATGTTCCTAAAATTCAGAAACCTAATTTGATGATTATTACCTATCTGATAACACCTTTGAACCTTGCATAAACCTTTGGTTGAAGGGATGTGACAGTTCTTCCTAATTCTTAAACCTAAATGATCCCCAATTTATATGTGCTTAGGGAAATAACTAATTCTATCCTAAATTTTCTTGGTCTCTTCCTTAACCCTCTGTCATATTACCACAACTTTATCAGTAATTAACATTTTTTCCCTTGCATCTTAAGTGGTTAATGTTACTGCAAAACTCTGATTGCACACCTCAATTAATAATTATAGAAGATTTAGTATTTTGATATGAATATCAAATCTAGTATATTATAGTGGTATCAGAGCATGGTCCTCCATACCTAATCTTGATATTCTTTAATCGGTCCAAAATTTAATTCTTATTCTAAAAGGAAGGCCTCTGAAGAAGATGAATTTGACTATGTGGAAGGGAGATTCCATGAAGATATGGATGAGAACGATGAGTTCAGAAATTTTGTGAGAAATATATTGAAATGGCTGCAAGAAATTTCAGCCAATATCATTCATTCTAGTCAAGATACCAGAGAGTTTGTAGCTAAGCAGTTGTGTGCTGAAGATGGAGAAGGGAGTGCATTGGATCCCAATATGAAGATAAAAATATCATAGTTGGATCGATATTCTATAAGACTGGGCTTTAGTATAGGATTGTAGGATATAAAGATGAACATAAGTTGCATCCCCAACCCACCATTCCCAAGTTCATGGAATTCTCGAAGGAAGACCCTAAAGTGCAGACTGAAAAGATTGCTTCATGGGAGGAGAAATTTGTTGCATATAAAAATTTGAGTGAGGAGTGCAAAAGGGTTCTTCCATTCAGATACTTTTGTTAAAATCAGTATAGAGGGTAGAAAAGTGCAGTTCAAAGGCTTCCATATCATAATTTTGAGTTGAGGAATGCCATTGGTAGAATTACCTTACCTTACTTTGATGGCACTTCAAACTGCATAGTGAGCTCTTGGATTCATAAATTGGACACCTATTTTCAATTGAATCCTATGGCACAAAAGGATTCCATCAAGTTTGTAGCCTTACATATTGATAGGAAGGCCAATGATTGGTGTTTTCATGGCATGAATACCTTGGGCCATGATCAAGTAGTTACCTATAAGGAATTCTCCCGGAGATTGGAAGAAAGGTTTGATCGGAGAGATATTGACATTTCTTTCCATGAATTGTCACATATTAAACAAGTGGGAACTCCTCAATCTTACATATTAGAAATCCAAAAGGTCGCATTAATGGTCACTGATGTATCAGAAGCTAGGATGATCCTTTTGTTTACAGAAGGACTAGCAGAACCTCTAAAAGGGCTGGTGAAACTTGCTGGCCCACAACTCTGCAAGAAGTGATGAGCAGAACTAGAGACCTGCAAGACACAATTCCAAGGACCAAGTATCCTACTAGGCCATTTATTCCTCTTAAATTGTAGAATCAAAGACCTCTAGTGAGGAACTTTCCTTCCCCTGGAAAGAAATATTACTCCTACAAGGATTGGGATGAGTTGAGGATGAAAAAGCTCTATTTTTCCTCCCAAGAACCTTGGGTTCTGAGCCACAAGTGTGTCAAGGGGAAGGAACACTATATTGAATTGTTCTCCAAAAGTGATGAGGAGATGGTGGAAGAAGCTGAAATAGAAAATGGAGAACAGGAAACAATTGAAGAAGAGGATAAGCTCCCTCAAACTAGCAGCAAAATTGCAGTACTCAATAAAGTACCTTGATTCCATACATTGAGGCTGAAAGGAGTACTAGAGGACCAAAGAATCACAACTCTTGTTGATGGGGGTGCCACCCACAATTTAATTGATGCATCCATAGTGGAGAAAATAAATTTTCCAACTAAGTCCTTTGAAGGATTCACTGGGATCATTCCGGGGAACCATACCATGGAATGCAATCGATGGATTCCAAACCTGCAAGTGAATCTAGGAGACTACACAATGAAAGACAAATTTTATGTTGTCAATGTGATAGACACCAATATGGTGTTGGGAGTTCAATGGTTGTACTCTATTGGAGAACATTCCATGAATTACAAAATACCCCAAATAAGTTTCAAAGATGTTGAAAGGAAATAAGTAATTCTAAAGGGTATGAATACTTACCCAAGCCAATTAATTTCTTCCAATGGTATGAGATCCATTATGAGGAATTGGGGCATTGAATAGGTTATTGAATGTCATATTACCAATGAGGGAACTATAGTTAAAGTTCCTACCAGACCAAAGACATAAAAATGTTGTTGCACAAGAACAAGGGGTTTTTTGAAAACCTTCCACATGGCAAGCCACCTGATCGTGGCATTGAACACAGAATTAAGTTGGAATTTGGTGCACTTCCAATAAAAATAAACCCCTACAATCATCCAAAGAAATTAAAGGATGATATTGAGATGGCCATCAAGGAGCTCCTTGAGTTGGGCCTCATTATAAAAATCTCCATTCCTTTTGCTTCTTGGATGGTTCCAATGAAGAAGAAGGATGGGACACTTAGAATTTGCATAGACTACTGGGCCTTGAACCTGAAACCATAAACAACTGGTACCCAATCCCCCAGATTGATGAACTAATGGATGAACTGCATGGAGAAAAAATCTTCTCCAAAATAGACCTCCGGTCAGGATACCACCAAATCAGAATGAGGGAGGAAGACATACAAAATATAGCCTTCTGTTTCCATTTGGGTCATTTTGAGTTTTTGGTCATGCCATTTGGATTTACTAATGCTCCAACAACCTTCCAATCATGCATGAATAAGGTGTCCGATGAGCAACTCTGTAAGTATGTCATTGTCTTCTTTGTTGATATCCTTATTTTTAGCAGGACATGGGAGGAGCACCTGCCCCACTTAGATGTGGTGGTCACTATACTTGCAAATCAGCCCTTCTATTATAAGTTGTCTAAGTGTGAGTTTGGAATTACCAAATTTCTCTATCTTGGCCTTGTGATCTGCCAAGAAAGGGTCAAAGTGCACCAAGGAAAAATAGAGGCCATATTAGGTTGGCCAAACCCAAGGAACCTCACCGAACTGAGAGGCTTCATTGGCCTTTACAAATACTAGCGTAAATTTTTCAAAGGTTACTCCCATTTCACTGCACCTTTGACATGTATGACTAAGAAGAGTGCATTCAGTTGGAATAGGGAGGTTGAACACGCTTTCAAAAAGATGAAGGAGATAATGAGAAGTTGTCTGGTACTTGATTTGCCTAATTTCTCCAAACGTTTTGTGTTGGAATGTGATGCCTATGGAGAAGGAATTGGATTTGTTCTGATGCTAGAGAGGAACCCTATTGCATTCAAGAGAATAAAATTGCAGCCTCATGAAAATATATATCAATCTATTACAAGGAGATGTTGGCCATTACTCATGCATTGGCCAACTTATAATCATATTTTGTGGGAGGAAAATTCATAGTGAACACTGATCACAACAGTCTTAGACATTTCCTAACCCAAAAAGAGCTCAATGATAGGAATCAGAAATGGGTGAGAAAAGTCTAGTCCTAGGACTGTGATATTGAATATAAAAAAGAGAAGATGAATGTTGTGGCTGATGCACTTTCCTGCAATCCCACACTCTCTTTGTTGCAGATGCTAACTAAGTGGAATATACAGTTGGGTAATGAATATTCAAAGAATCAGATTTCATGTGGAGTTTTGGATGGGGTAAGATAGAATGAAGCATACAAGGTACATGATGACCTCATCTACTACAAAAATATAATCTTCTTAGTTCCCAAATATGCACTAAAGAAGAAGATTCTGGAAGCTGCACATGATGCACCAGTGGTTGGCCACCCTAGTTTTCTAAAGACTTACCAGAAGGTAAGAGAGAGATTCACCTGGAAGGGTCTCAAGGAAGATGTTATCGTGCATGTGAGGGAATGTTATGCATTCCAGCAGAACAAAGTGGAGCACACACACCCTGTTGGACTCCTCTAGCTTCTCCCTATTCCAAAACAGAAATGGGAGAGTGTCTCCATGGAATTCATTACTAGGATGCCAAAGGCTCAAAGAAAATACAGCATTTATGAGGTGGTTGACAGGTTGACCAAATTTTCACAGCTCTTTACAGTCACCTCCACTATTTTATCTAGTGAGGTTGCTTCTCTATTTTTCAAGGATGTTTTCAGGATGCGTGGATTGCCTTGAACCATAATCAATGACTGGGATAGAAAGTTCACTAGTGCCTTTTAGAAGGCTCTATTCAGGATGGTCGAAACACACCTGAATATGAGAACAAGATACCACCCCCAAACAGATGGACAAACTCAAAGGGTGAAACAATGGCTTGAAGGGTACCTCTATAACTATGTCACGGGACAACAAAGATCTTGGGCCACCTGGCTCCACCTCGGAGAGCTCTACTACAATACTACCTTTAATATCTCCATCAAAATGACCCCATTTATGACCTTGTATGGGTATGAGGCTCCATATTTTACATATTTAATGTTTGGAGACTGCAAATCCCAAAAAGATAAAGATTGGTCATAGGAAAACCAAGACATTATAAGGGAATTAAAAGAGAATTTGCAGGTGGCACAGAACCAACATAAAATGTATGCATATAAGCACCGAATTGCAAGAGTATTCTAGGACGAAAACTTAGTCTACCTAAGGATGCAACCTTACAAACATTCTTCTTTGAAGAAGAAAGGGGTTGAAAAAATTCATTTAAGATTCTATGGACCTTACTTTATTTTAAGAAAAAATGGTGAAGTGGCCTACGAGTTGGAACTGCCATCAAAGAGTAAGATCCATAATGGTTTCGATGTATCTTGTCTGAAGAAAGCAGTTGGCCAACAGATAGTGGCATCAGAAGAACTTCCACCCATGGATGATGAAGGCCATTTGGTCTTAGTACCAGAGAAAGTGTTGTAGATTAGATAAATTAAACTGAGGAACAAAACTATAAAAGAATATATGATACAGTGGAAGGGGTTACCAAGTGAATATGCCACTTGGGAGGGTGAGCAAATCTTGCAGCACCGTGGATTGATTCTACTTGGGGACAAGAAGACTTGGGAGCGGAGGACTGTCATGTCCCCACCTTATTGAACACCAAAATTGTTAACCTTGCCAAACACCTAGGGGATCTAAATGACATTAAGTAAGTAACCTAGGGAATTTTTCTAAATTATTATTTAGGAGGCTTGTACTTAGTTTTACTTCTCGTCATTATTAGTTAATGTGCAATTAAATATGTGGAGATAAGTTTTCATGTTAGGAGGGCACACTTGGGAAGGCCAAATTTCCTAGGAGGAAAATTAGAAACTCTCAAGGGACTAACAAAAGAAAGGAGTCAAAAAAGAGGGAAAGGACAAAAGCCAGGAAAAGTTGTCATAGGAAAAAGTAGGAAACTTTGGGCCTAATGAGGGTGCAGTTTCCATTTAGAGGTTCAGTCACAAAAGAAAAAGTGCATAAAATCTCATAAGCAAGAGCAGGTAACTCTGAGCCAAAGGAGGGCGCAATTTCCATTTAGAGGTTTAGTCACAAAAGTAGAAAATGCAGAAAATTTGTCATAAGAAAAATTAGGAAAATTTGGGCCTAAGGAGGGAACAATTTTGAAGTTGGATAAAAGGTATTGATAGGGAAACATATCAAATTACACATACTTACCATTTTCTCAAGGAAGGCGCACCACTTGGCTAGGGTTAGGGTTTAGCAAGGGAAACTTCCTCAATGGGTGATTGACTTGCTCAACAAGTCACCCTGTGTCTACTTAAAGACAATTAGAGCACCATTTCTCAGTTTGGTTCATGAATTATTTTTTATTGAGTGAATCCCAGCTTCATACTGAGTGATGTGCCTTAATCTCTTGTGTGATGCGCACAAAGTCCCTTTCCCCTCTCTTTTATCTCCCCTTCCATTTTCAGTGTAGGTGATGGTGAGATAAGGATCAACACCCTAATCTTCATATTTGAGCTCTACAAAATCCATCCTTCCATTGAAGACGAGCTTCAGTGAAGGGAACTTCACCTACGCTCTCAGCTCCAAGTTTGGTGCTAGTTTTGCGCCTCCCAGACTCAGTTTTGGACCCCCTTTGAATATATCAGACCTACAAACCTTCCCATTAGATTCTCATCCCAAATTCACTCATTATGAATTCTGCAATTCAGTAAGTTTTCCATTCCAGAGAGCCTTCATGTTAAGTTTTCATGGGTGAGCCTTTCATTGCTCCCTTGATGGTTTTTTTATTAGTTTTATGTAATAAGAGTGAATTAATTTCCATGGGAAGGAATATTAAGTTATATGATGTGTAAAAATTATGTATTAATCTATGTAATACATTATTAGCAAGTCTGAATTAAATTTTATTCGAAATTCATTAAACTATGCACACCCTTGCTCATTGACTGGGAAGTTTTACTAGTCTTATTGTTTTTATCATTTTGGAATATTTGTGCACTCAAATGTATTTCTGAAAGTTGATGTAGTAATTTCACTAACCCCACTACCCATCCCAACTCTCATATAGTCAATTGGTTGAGATCATACCACGTTTGGACAACCACCTTTTTGTAGGGTCTCCCTGCGCCAAAACGGCTAGTTTTTCCCAAATCATTCTAGATATGTTCCTAACATTCTGAAACCTCATTTGATGCTTATAACTGTCTGATAACACCTTTGAACCTCACATAAATCCATGGTTGAATGGATGTGATAGTTCTTCCGAGTTTGCATGGTTGGGAAACCCAGAAGTGTGGAAGTCGGTCTTAGCGGAGCTGATTCCAAAACCTAAATGATCCCTAATTTACATGTGCTTAGGGAAATAACTAATTTTGTCCTAAATTGTCTTGGTCTCTTCCTTAACCCTCTACAATATTACCACAACTTTATCAATAATTCACATTCTTTCCCATGCATCTTAAGTGGTTAATGTTACTGCAAAACTCTGATTGTACACCTCAATTAATAATTACATAAGAGATAGTATTATTATTTGAATAACAGATCAGGGATATTACACAGAAAATGTTGCTTGGGAACCATTGGCCATTTTACAATAGGTACCCCAACTCTATCCTTGAGGACAATGTTGCTTTTCAAGTAGGGTGCATGTTACCAATCTATTCTAGAACGCCCCTACTTTATTAATGTAAAAGGCCATAATTCCAATTATATAGTTAGTGGGTCTTAAGTTTTTTTCTTTGTAAATAAAACCTTATATTACTATCGAATTCAAAAGTACAAAATCTCCACCATCCTGGGTGCCATCAGAAGGCCCCACTTACAGTCTAAAACAATCCTTCACATATGTCGCTATCCTTCTCAAAATGAGGGAGATCCCCGCCATAGCAGGGTTCAATATAGAAACTAAGAACCATAACACAAATATTAACCTGACTAACAACACCTATTTCTACCGACATATACATAAAAACAAAACTATAGATAATTGACATAACCCGACACAGACATCATGGATGAAGGCCGACAATGGGAATGCGCTGGCTTTTCCCTGAACCATCCCCTTGTTGCTGATGCATCCCTTCAAACCACTCCAAGCTTTGATTGCTAGGTCATCGACTAGGGCTACCCTCCCAAGGTTGCTCCATCCCTGGGTGGTAGAGAACAATTTCCAGTCACTTAGAAATTTGGTCCACCTTTCAGTGCATCAGGCAGCAATATGCACTTTGGTTGTTGGGCCTTTTGAGTACCTCTTGTTCCTGCACATGATGCTCCTTCCATGCTTAGATAGGATCCTCGTCTCCTTCAGCCTTGGCCTCTGCCTCCTCCTTCTTAGCTTCCTGGTTGAGCGTCGCATGCATGACGATGTTCATAATGACCCAATACAGCATTATCAGGCGATCATGGGCAGAATCCCTCCTCATAGTAGAGCCTGGGTATATCACCCAATCTTCAACCTCTGCACTAACTTCCTCAATCGGCATCATTTTGACTTTCTTCCATAATTATTTTTCCATCCTCTTAGTAGATCTACGGGCCTCCAGGGGGATACGGTATTTGAAGAATTTTGTCACCTCTTGGGCTCAAATCTGTTCTCGGGTTGCATTCCCCCTACCTGTCTTGGACACCCCCTTCCCCTTCTCACAAGCTAGAACTGAATCATCGCTTGCACCAGACTTCCCACCGCAACCCCGAGGAGCCATCACTCTTTCCACCCATAAACCATTTACTGAGCCTCTCTGATTTTCCCATACCCTCTCCTTGCTTCTGATAATCAACACACCATCAAGCTCCTTCCACACAAGGTGGGTGGTGAGCCAAACATTTAGATCATTATTAATAGGATGGGATCCTTTCTCCACCTTAACGGCCCTCTACCCATCATCAAATCCCCTGATCCAGTAATCATCCCTCCCCGTACTTGACACGATTCAAAACCTCATGCCTATTGTCATATCTGAATCTCGTTCTTTCAGACAATTCTTTCCTCTCTCCCTTCCCCACCACGATCCATACTTAGAGTTAAAGGGCAGAGGGCTGGCATGGATTATAATGAACCTTCCCTTGATAACTACGCATGGGGATGATAAAAATTTATGGAGGGTTCCCTCCTAGCTCTATCATCAACATAATCATCCCTCGTACTAACCTCCATCTATCCGTTCATGTTGACATCTTGCTAAGCCAGCTATTAGAACCTTGGAGCCCATTGAGCCACCCCAAAATCCTCTAGTCATCCCATCCTTTGGCCTTAGTTTCCCCCAGTGTCGATGTTTTCCAGCATGTCTGCAACGTTTTTTGCTTCCCTTCATACGTGGTGAAAGGTGACCATTGGTTGCATCAATACCAAGCCACGTAGGGTCTCCAATTGACTTTCCAAGCACCAACTATATGAAACCTTCTCCATTGTCCTTCTATTGGCCAACTGTTTTTCCATCTGGATGAGGATGTTCAAGTCCCCTTCCACCATTGATGGGAGCCACCCTTCCCTCAGAACCAGACTGAGACCCCGTAGCAAGCCTTTGAGCTCTGCAGAGTTGTTTGTGTCAAAACCAATCGACCCCTAGTAGACTTGAAGAACTTCCCCCGTTGAATTTCTATAGACTCCCCCAAAAACAGCTGCCTCGGGATTGCCTTTTGCCACCCCATCAAAATTTATCTTGAAAACCAAAGTCGGTGGAGGAGACCAGGAAGAGGGGATAGAGACTCTACACACTTTTACCCTCTGATGCAGCCTATCAATGGTTCCTCTGGTCAATCCCTATCCCTCTGTAATTATCAGCTCAAAGGTGCCGAATTCTTTGTCATCCTCATTCCACTCCATACTGAAAATTGTCTCAACAAGGTTTGAGCAAAGGGTCTTCCATACTTCCTCCATTATGTGTTTCTTATCCCAGAAAATTCAACCATTTCATTCCTTTTAGGCCACCCATAGGACCTGACCACTAAATGCTTGCCACAAAGTGCATAGAATGTGATTTTTGAAGGCTTTAGGATGCCATTCCCTTAGGGTTTAGCTCAGGTATCCTCTACACCTATTGCTTTTCCCGAATGCTTGAGCCCTCCTATCCGAGAGTTCTGATGCAAAAGCGCAAGAGTCCAATAGCCGACTTATGCTCTCCTCTTAGCCTTTGCAGAGAATGCATTGAGATGGGCCTAGTATTCCTCTACGTTTCAAATTTTCCCCTGTTAGAATCCTGCGGTGGGATACCAGCCAACAGAAGGTTGCGACCTTTGGCCAAGGGTTGGTTGACTATATCTTTTTCCATATCGGGTCCTCTTCCTCATGTCTTTGAATTCAGATCTTGTAGGCCTCCTTAATGTGAATGATCCTTTCTGCATGTATCCCCACATTAATATATCTTCCTCGTCACTTTGCACAATGCATCATTCCTGTAGTTCTGCTTTGAAAGCGTGGTTTTCCTCCCCTGAAATCCTCTCATCCCCTCCAACTAGGATATCCCATCATCTCTAGTGTTCCTTATTTCCCTCCTCCCAGTAGTGATAGAATTTTGTCTTGCCTTCTGCCATTCCCCTGGCCCAAATATGCTGCCATCTTGGATAATTCCCTAACTTGGGTAATTCATTCCATGAGTCATCCCAGAACTTAGCTTCCTTTCCTGCTTTGACCTCCCAAAAATTGTGCTCCTAGACTAGCTTCTGCCCAGCTAATTCCTTCGTTCAGATATGAGAACCTGGTGGTTCCTCATTAAATATTATCAGTTGGTATTTTGGTCGATCCCTCACATACTTTATGTGCCAAATATTTTCCCATGGTTATTTTGAGTAGTTACACCATCTCCACCATATTTTAGCTCCTTAGACCTCCCCCATTATTTTCGGGTCCCTCGAACCCAGCCCTCCTTTTTCCTTCGTGCCGCATATGTTTTCCCAGATGACCAAAGATAATTTCTCCTTTGCCTCTCTACCTACCCAAAAGAAAATTTATTTGAATACTCTTAATCTCCTTGATGATGGCCTTGGGAGCCGACAAAATAGAGAATAGGTACACCGACATAGCTTGAAGGACCGATTTGACCAAGACCAAATGACTGGGAAAATTTAGGAGTTTGAGGACCCATCTTGATAACCTACCCATGATCCTTTCAATGAGATCTTTCCAAGAATATTTTTTAATGGTCCCTTTACCCAAAGGCACCCCCAGATACTTGGAGGGAAAGGAACCTTTGTTGAAGCCCAGGATTCTGATGATATTTCTCTGCGTTATGGGAGCAGTATTTAGAAAAAAGACCTCGAATTTTGAAACATTAACTGCAAGCCCTAATGCCTTAGAAAAGAGTGTTAAGCTCTTCTTGAAGGCTCAGGATTCTTGGACTGAAGGGTGCCCCATCAACATCGTGTCATCCACAAATTGTTGGTGTCTCTGTTTCTCCATGCCTTCATGGAGCGAAAGACCCTGAATTCCCCCCCTCCTTCACTTGGGATTGGATGAGCTTACTCAGGCCTTCCTCCATTAGGATAAAGAGGAAAGGTGAGAGCGGATCTCCCTGCCTTATCCCCCTGGTAGGGGAAAAGGCCTTCGTTGGAGAACCATTCAGCAATATTGAGAAAAAAAGGGGTAGTGACCATAGCCATAACCCATTCCACCCAGGCCGCTTTCAAACCATACGCCCTTAGCATTTTTTCCAAGTACTGCTAGCTAAGCTTGTCATAGACTTTTTCTATGTCTAGTTTGATGAGCATTCCCAGATTCTTGGAGCTTTTCAATGAATGAAGAGTCTCATGGACAGCAATGATGCCATCCATGATCTGTCTTCCTTCCACAAATCCAGACTGTTCTTGACTGATCAAGCCTGGGAGAAGGGTTTTTAGGCGATTTTCTATCACTTTGGAGATGATTTTATATATCACATTGCAGAGGGATATGGGTCTAAATTTATCTAGGGAGTTAGCTCCCTCTCCCTTTGGAATCAAAGAGAGGAAAGTGGCGTTGAAGTCTTTAAGGACCCCTCGCTTTCTCCTTTATTCCTCTATGATTGACCATACTTCCTCCTTGGTCAAATCCTAGAATAAGTGGAAGAAGTTGGATGTAAATCCATCTGGCCCAAGCACCTTTCCTTGTGCCATTTGGTTCACTACCTCCTCAACCTCTTGCATAGATATAGGGTTGTTAAGAATCTCATTATCCTCCCTGGTCACCCTCCTAGGGATGAGATCAGTGATCCGAGAAATATCTTGATCCCTGTCATTGTTGTCCTCAGACATGATTCCCTTGAAGTAAATTGTTAGTTCCTCCTCAATCTCCCCTCAAGTCTCCACCTAGGATCCATCTAATTTCTTGATTTTGTGTGTCTTTGAACTTAATCTATTATGCACCACAAATTTATGGAAGAACTTAGTGTTCTTTTCTCCCTCCTGTATCCATTTGAATCTGGACTTCTGTTTCCAGAATATCTCTTCCTGTCTCTCTCTAGAATCTAGTTGTGTGAAGAGATCCTTCTCCCTCTCCTTCATTTCTGTGTCCCACCCTAACTCCATGCCCTTTTGTTGGAGTTGGTAAATGTCTCAGAGGATCCTTTTTTTGTCTTCAAAGATATTGCCAAAATATTCCTTGTTCCAGGTATGGATTTTAGCTTTTATAGCCTTGAGCTTCTATTGGAAGTTGTAAATTTTTGTTCCACCCATGTCGCTCAACTCCTCCCACCACTGCTCCACAAGGAGCTTGAAGTCCTTGTGCTCCAACCAAAATTGTTTGAATCTGAAAGGCTTGCTTAGGTTGGTGTTTGACCAGTCCCATTCCAGACTAATTGTCCAATGATCCGACCCAGCCGCCGGGAGGACACACGTCCTGATTTCCCCAGCACCCCTGACTATGTTTTATGACACCAGGAATCTGTTAAGTTGAGATGGTACCAAGTGGTCTCCTCCCCTCCTGTTATTCCAGGTGTACCACCCATCCCTCGTTTCTATGTCTGCTAGAGGGTCGAGTGTTAGTATCTCCCTGAATTCCTCCTGATATTTGTCTAGAGCCCGCCTTCCTCCCTTGTTTTCCCTAAGAGAGGTAATCATATTGAAATCTCCACCAACAATCCATGTCCCCTCTTGGGCCTGAATTCTCATCCACCTAAGATTATGGATAAAGGCCTGCTTCTGGGGAAAAGCACTTGGCCCATAAATGTTAACCAAGGTCCATGTTATCCTTGAATAAATAGATTTGAAGGTAGCCATTAGGGAGAAATGGCTCGCATGCCACCCCGAGAGTTCAATCATCCCTGGGTGCCATAAAATTGCCATTCCTCCTCGCAATCCTACTACATCTAATGCCATTACTCCACTACCCTTCTAGATTTTCTGCCCCAATCTCACCATTGTTTCAGAGCTACACTTAGTTTCCTGTAGAAATAATACGTCTGGTTTCTCTTGCCTGATCTTCCTTCCTAAGGTTTTTACCTTTATCAGGTGGTTACACCCCCTAATATTCCATTAGATTATGTTCATTGGGTAACCTTACTTACCTCAGAAAAGGCCTCCCTGATTGTCGGGTATTGCCCTGATTCGATCAACTTGACTCCAATTGTTGTGATCCTCTACTTGTTAATCTTTTGTCCTCGCTTTAGGTCCTCCTCTGGGGTCTTCCTCTTGCTCCCTTTTAATGGCTCTGTGCTTATCCCCAGATCCTGGGAAGCTTTGGATCTGATGATAGCCTTCTGGAGGAGAGCCACTTGCTCCTATCTAGCATATCCTTCTCCTACCTCAACGCACTCCCTCTCGATGGCATCCATATCCAACTCTCCGATATCCATATCTTCTGCCTCGTCTTCTTTCATTACCTCCTCCCAATGGATTTCATGAGACCCAAACTAATCATCGTTGTTTCTCCCTTCTTCTTTTCTTTATTTTGGCTAGTCTCTCCTTCCCCCGCTTCTTCCAAGACCTAAAGGGGGTTAGTTCTCACTGGGGATTTTTTAGCTTCCTCCTTTTTCTGTTTTCTCCCCCCATTATTCTTTCCCCTCTTTTGTCTCTTGACCTGCGTGAATCCTCCATTAGCCTGCTGCTCTTCCCCTTCCTGGTCTGAAGTTGACTTCTCCTGGCTCCCCTTTGTATAATTCCTTCCAAAATGTCCATATTCATGGCAGATTCGGTAGCGAAGAGTTAGTTGTTGATAGTCAATCTGCTGGATCCACTCCTCATCTCCCCAGTTCAGGCTCACTCCTTCCGGAAGATCCTTTGACATGTCCATATAGACACAGATCCACACATATGTCATATACCTCTGTTGTCTTTTCTGCTCGGAGACCTTTACAAATTCTCCAATCAAGTTTCCAATGTCTTTCAGTATTTCCAGATCCCAATATTCTTCAAGGAGGCTGATCAACTGGATCCACACTAGAGAGACCGTTAGATCTTATGTTTCAAGGTTGAATCATTCCTTCCAAGGCCATAGATAAAGCCTCACTGAAAAGAAGAAACAGGGTGCCCCCTCCATGATTTTGTCCCTATCCTCCACATTGAAGAAGATGATGGTAAAAAAACCTTTTCCCCCCAAATGCAAATCATAGTGGCCCTTGGGTTTCCAAGTTCTTTAGATCCAGCGGACTAGATCTGTCTCTTTCAGCCATACTCCCACAAATTTCCCAATGAGGGCTTTCTCTTTCCATAGTTCAACTTTCTCCTGTACTGTCTCCGATCAGATCTAGACTGCAGGAATATTCTGAGCCCTTGGGAGGCATTCGTCGATCCTCGATATTCTCCCTCCCTACGATCCTCCCTTCCCACCGAAGGGGTCCCCACTGGTTCCACCTTTTTCATCCGTCGAGTTGCCCCGGGTCATCACCCCAGCCATAACTGCACATGAGGGGGTTAGCAACCCCCAGCTCTGTAGCACACTCAGGTCGATGCCTCCACTCATGATGTCTTCAGAACCCCCCTCGCTAAAAGTCCCAGTAGTTGTCTTTCATTTCATATATTGTTCTATTACAATAGTTAGTGGGTCTTAAGTTTTTTTTTGTAAATAAAAGCATTGTATTACTATAGAAAAATCGCTTTACATGGTGAAACACAAAACTGAGCTGCTACTGCCCATACCTTCCCTGGCCTTGCCCCTACTACATCTAATCAGACCATAAACCTTCCCAACCCAAAAGAGGGAGATCCCCGACTGTGTAGGGTTCAATCCCAAAGTTACAAACATAGCCACAGAAGTCCAACCTAACTAAATCTATCTGAAACTGACAGCCAAAAATATTAACAGAGGAGATAAAGCCTGAAAATAGACACCCACAAAAAACTAAGGCAAGGCCTGCCACCCGAGGCCAGAGTAGTGGTCATGCCGCGGGCACCCCATACGCTGCGTTGAAGGTTCACCCTCTACGAGGGCATGATGCTAACATAGTCCTGGTGACGACCTTCCACCTGATGGTTGAGGCCTCCATCCGCTCGTTGCTCCAAATCAGGGTTGTACAGAGATATACCTACATGCAAAGCAATCTGGTCCACTTTGAGGTGCATCAGCTTGCAATTCGTACTGAGGGAATCAATATTTTTTCTCATGGACTGGAACTCTTCATTGTGCTCCTTCCATCCTCTGGACGGCTCCAAGTCCCCTTCCTTTTTTTCCAACATCTCCTCCACCTTTTCTTCAATATTCATGGCCGCATGGGTTACCAGGTTCATTAAAGCCCAATACAGCATGACAAGGTGATCATGGGTCGAGGCCCTCCCCGTCATTGAGCCTAGACCTGTGATCCATCCTTCAACCTCCTCCCGCACCGTCTCAATGGGCATCGATGAAACTTGCTCCCATAAATCCTTCTTAATCCCCTTCATGGCTTGATGCACCATTAGCGAGATTCGGTCCTTAAATAATTCCGCAGCTACCTGAGCATGCAGTTTATCCCGAGTGACTGCTCCCATGCCACCTTGGGTCTTGATCTTTCCCTTATCATGGCACTTGGTTTCCATGCTGCTTGCACTCGTCCTCCCAAGACCAGCCCTTGGTGGAGCCATTTTCCTCCTCACTCTCCCCCTCCTTGCACACTTGCTATTCAAGTTTCTCAAGCAGCCAACCTTCTGTAAGCTGCTCAGCCTGATGCTTTCGACCTTAAGTGCGCAGATGAGGAGCCAAGAACTCACCTTGAGATTAATAAAATGGAGGAGAATGGCCATGATAATGGTTCTGTACGGGATTCCAATCTCCCATATCCTGCAATAACGCACTTCTGAACTTGGCACGATTTGCATCATCATTCCCATCGTCACTCCTAGATTACCATCCTGCGAAAAAACTTTCTCATCACTCCTATCAATCCTACTAATATACTTCGGGTTAATGTTTGAAGGGACGTCCCGGATTACCATAATATTGAGTTGCATGTCTACATGTGTTTCTCGGTCGGATCCCCAGTCGATTCATTACACCTTCTGTCCCTGTCTCGATCTTCCATTATAGCCTTCATCACCTGTCCTCCCCTTCCTGCATCCAGAGCTGCTAGTTGTCGACATCTAGGCATCCATTGTTTCGCCTCGAAGTCCTCCAACCTACCCAACCTGCGAGCCCCCATTTCCTCAGCCCCAACATTTGCCAGGAGATCTTCCACCTTTTTTGTGTCTCATCTCACATGGTGAAAGGACATTGTTGGATGGGATAGGATAAGGCCACGAAGAATTTCCAGTCTTTTGGCTAGGCGCCAACTCGATGACACCTTTTCCATTGATCTCCCATGGCTTAGCTACTTGGACATATGAACGAGGATGAGAGAGTCGCCTTCCACCATTGTAGGCAGCCAGCCTTCCCTAATGACTATCTTAACACCTTGGAGCATCCCTTCCAATTCTGTTGAATTGTTAGTGTCATCCCCAATCAATCCAAAGAAAATATGCAATATTTCTCCCTCTGAGTTTCTGCAGGTTCCCCCAAATCCTGCCGCTTCCGGGTACCCCTGGCCGCACCATCAAAATTTAGCTTGTATACCTGCCAACAGGGGGGGAAACCATGCATTTGGGCTTGAGATTCTGCATTTCTTGATCCTCTCATGAAGACCATCTAGCATTGCCTTGTTTAATCCCCAATCCTCCGCTATTCTCTTCTCGGGACCTGAAAAAAATTTGTTGTCCTCACTCCACTGCATGCTGTGGATGGTCTCTAGAAGGTTCGAAGTCAGGGTCTTCCAAACTTTCTTTGAGGAATGGAGCTTGTCGCGAAAGATTCTTCCATTACACTCCTTCCAGACTACCCACTTGATGTTGCCTGGAAAATCTTTCCATAAGGTGCGTATAATATTATTTTTGAAAGTCTTTGGGAGCCATTCTTTTAGGATTCGGCCTGAATCCCCTCTACTTCTATTTCTTTTTTGAAATAATTGAGCTCCTCTATCCCAAAGGTCTGAGGTGAATGGGCAAAAGTATAGGAGATAATTCATGCTCTCCTCCTGGAAAGAGCAGAGAACACACCGAGACAGGCCTTGAATTTTCCTCCCACATAAATTCTCCCCCATTAGAATCCTGCGTTTGACCACTAACCAGCAGAAGGTGGCAACTTTTGGCCATGGGTTGGTTTGCCATATTTTCCCCCATATCTTTTCTTCCTCATCTTGAATTCTAATTCTGATATTGTAAGCTTCCTTAATGCTAAAAGTTCCTTTTTCGGAGTAGCCCCAGCGGAGGACATCGTCCCCTTCTTTAAGCAGGATGCAACGCTCCTGGAGTTCACCCATAAAGGCTCTGATATCTACCTCCGAGACACCTTCATCTCCTCTAACTGGGGCTACCCATTGGTGCCGGTCTTCCTGGGTCGCCAACTCCCAGTATTGATTGAATTTCGTTCTTCCTTCCTCTAGGCCTCTGGCTCTGATGTGCCCCCATTGAGGATCATTCCCTAGTTTGGGAAAATGGTTCCATGAATCATCCCAAAAGTGGGCTAAGTTCCCTACTTTAATCTCCCAGAAGCTGTTCTCCTGAATTATTTGTCACCACTCCAACACTTTTTGCCAAATGAGAGATCCCTGCTGGGTCGAATTATATCTTATCAGCTGGGACTTAGATCTATCTCTTGCATATTTGATGTACCATATTTTCACCCATGGCTCTTGCGTATATTTACACCACCGCCACCATATCTTAGCTCCCTAAATTTCTCCCATGATTTCAGAGTCATGAAGGTTGAGGCCCCCTCTCTTCTTAGGGATGCACACCTGCTCCCAACTGACCAACGAGAATTTGGCCTTGGATTTCCTTCCTGCACACAAGAAATTCCTATGAATGCTTTGAATCTCTCGAAGGACAGACTTATGAGCCGAAAGAACTGAAAAAAGATACACAGGCATGGCTTGGAGGACCAACTTAACCAGGACTAATCTACTTGGAAAATTCATGGGTTTAAGAGTCTAATTTTCCAATCTATGTTTAATCCTATCTAGAAGATCTTGCCAAGACACCTTTCAAATAGTTCCCTTCCCTAGGGGAACCCCCAGGTATTTGGAGGGCATGGTCCCCTTGGGGAAACCCAGAAGCCTACCAATGTTTCTATGAGTGATGGTGGGAGTGTTAAATAAAAATACTTGAGACTTTTCTGCATTAACAGCCAGTCCTCACACCTTAGAAAAGAGCGACATACTCGATTTGAAGGCGCAGGCCTCTTGGACTAAAGGGTGTCCCATTAGCATCGTATCATCCATGAACTGCTGATGAGTCTATTTTTCCATATCTTCATGAAGCACCAGACTGCTGATCCTGCCAACTTCTACTTGTGCTTGGATAAGCTTGCTTAACCCTTCAGCAGCCAGAACGAAGAGGAAAGGGGAGAGTGGATCCCCCTGTCTAATTCCCCTTGTGGGGGTAAATAGCCTAGATGGAGATCCATTCAAAAGGATGGAATAGAAAGGAGAGGAGACCAAGGCCATCACCCATTCTACCCATTCTAGACTAAAGCCATGAGCCTTCAAAATTGCCTCCAGATACTGCCAGCTGAACTTGTCATAGGCCTTGGAAATCTCCAGAGAGTGGGTGACCTCATGGACTGCTATGATGTCATCCAGGATCTATCTACCATCCACAAAACCTAACTACTCTAGACTAATCAACCCTGGGAGGATATGTTTTAGGTGATTTGCGATCACTTTTGTTATTATCTTGTAGATCACATTGTAAAGAGCTATCAGCCTGAATTTATCTGGTGAATCCACCCCTTCTCCCTTGGGGATTAAAGTAAGGAAGGTCGCATTAAAATCCTTGAGCACCCCTCGCTTGCTCATAGATTCCTCCACAATGGCCCAGACTTCCTCTTTAATCATTTCCCAAAAGAAGTGAAAGAAGTTAGTGGTGAATCCACCTGAGCCCGGGGCCTTTCCCTGGTCCATCTGGCTCAAGGCTTCCTCAACCTCCTGCATGGAAATGGGTTTGTTCATATTCTCATCATCCTCCCTAGAAATAGACCTAGGGATCAGATCAATGATCTGAGTTATTTCCTGCTCCCTCGAGTTATTATCCTTGGTCATTATTCCCTTGAATTAGCTTGATAGTTCCTCCTCAACCTCTTCCCTAGTTTCCACTTGGGTCCTATCATCCCTCTTGATTTTGTGCATCTTCGTGCCCAATCTGTTATGAACCACCAAATTGTGGAAGAATTTGGTATTCTTCTCCCCCTCCTGCAGCCATTTGATCTGAGATTTCCGCTTCCATAAAATCTCCTCTTGTCTCTCCCTATCTTCCAGCTAGGTGAGGAGTTCCTTTTCTTTTTATTTCATCCCCACATCCCATCCTAGGTCCATTCCTTTTTTCTGGAGAAGGTCAATGTCCTGGATGAGCCCTTTCTTGTCAAAAAAAATATTACCAAAGTCCTCCTTGTTCCACATGTGTATCTTCGCTTTGAGAGCCTTAATCTTCTACTGAAAATTGTACATTCTATTACCTCCTGTGATATCCAGCTCCTGCCACCACTGGTGAACCAATCCCTTAAATTCCTTATGCTCCAACCAAAACTGCTCAAAGCAGAAAGGCGTAGGCAGGAAGACATTCATAAAATCCTAGTTGAGGCAAATTGGCCAGTGATCTGAGCTGGAAGTTGGGAGAACATTTGTCCAGATCTCTCCTGAACCCCTCGTGATATTTTCTGACACCAGAAATCTGTCCAGCCTAGAGGCGACAAGGTGGTCCCCTCCCCTCCTGTTGTTCCATGTGAACCACCCATCTCTGGTCTCTAGATCTACTAGGGAGCTTTGGGATAGAATCTCCCTGAATTCCTCCTGGTATTTGTCCCGTACTCTTCTCCCCCCTTTCTTTTCCCTAAGGGAAGTGATTAAGTTAAAATCTTCTCCTACCATCCATCTCCCTTCCTTCTCCAGGGAATCCAACCACCTTAGGTGATGGATAAAAGGTTGCTTCTGGGGGAAGGCGTTGGGACCATATATATTGGCAATCGTCTCAGTTATACCAGGTCCTAAGATCTTGAAATCATCCATCAGGTCGAAGCGACTGGCTCTCCAATATGAGAGGACAACAACCTTAGGCTGCCATAGGATGGCAATTCCTCCCCCCATGCCTTCAGTGTCCATTGCCATTACACTGATACCCTTCCATATTCTTTGGCTAATTCACATTAAGGATTCGAAGCTGCACTTGGTTTCTTGTAGAAAAATCAGATTTGGTTTTTCCTATTTCATTTTCCTAGCTAGGGTCTTGATCCTCCTTGGGTGATTACACCCCCTAATATTTCATGATATTATCTTCATTGGGTAACTTTACTTACTTCAGAGAAGGCCTCTTGGATCGTCGGATACTAACCTGATTCGATCAACCTCACTCTTATTTCTGCAATTCTCTGCTTGTTTGAATTCCTTCCTCTTTGTTGTTCTTCCTTTGGGGATTTCCTCTTACTTCCTTTATGGGGTTCCATGCTTATCCCCAGCTCCCGTCACGCTTTGGAATTGATGATAGCCTTCTGAAGAAGTTCGATATGTTCCCAGGGAACATAACCCTTTCCTACCTTCTCGCATTCTTTCTCTATCGTGTCTAGATCTAGATCTCCCAACTCCATTTCTTCCACCTCATCTTCCTCCATAATATCCTGGATACTGCTATCTTTGGTTTCCTCCCTAGCTTCCTCTGTCTGGATTTCCTGAGTGTTATTCCATCTCTGTTTTTCTCCCATACCCTCACCCTCTTTCTCCAAGATTTGGAAGGGGTTATTGCTCTCCAGAGATTTTTTCGACGATTCCTTCTGATTTCACTGTCCCCCACTATTTTTACCTCTTCTTCGGCTCTTTACCTGGGTAAAACCCTCATTGGCTTGTTTATCTCCCTTGCGTTCTGGAACTGCCACTTCTTGAGACCCTTTTGGGAAGTTCCTCCCAAAATGACCATACTCATGGAAGATCTGGCAGCAAAAAGGCAGCTGGTCATAGTCTATCTACTGAATCCACTCCTCATCTTCCCAGTTCAGGATAACAACCTCTGAGAGATCCTTCGATAGATCCATGTAAACATATATGTGTGCAAATGTTGTGTACGTCTAGATCCGCGTTTGCTCGGCCACCTTAACGAATTTTCCTATTGAGTTTCCAATGTCTCATTGGATTTCCATATCCCAGTGCTCTCTTGGAAGCCCTACCAATCTGATCCAAACCGAGGCAACCGTTAGATCCTCCGAATCTAGGTTAAAACGCTCCCACCAGGGGCGGAGGTAAATACCGACTGAAAAATAGAAATAAGGGCCCCCCTCCAGGACTCTATCTCGATCCTCCTGATTAAAGAAGATTATGGTGAAGAAACCTTCTGCTCCTAGCCGAAGATCATAGTGACCTTTCGGCTTCCACGTGCTCTGGATCCATCGCACCAGATCTTTCTCCTTTGGCCACACACCCACAAAATTTTCTAATTAGGGCTTTTTCTTTCCATGTCTCAATATTTCCTCGGATCGAGTCTGATCGGATCTAGATTGTCGGGATCGTTTGATCCCTTAGAAGGGAACCCCCCTAACCCGACTTTCTCCCCTTTCCATGCCCGTCCTTCTCTTCATCCAGATTGGTATTTCCTCCAATGGGCCCTTCAGAGGCATGTCCTCGAGCTGACACAGCCGCCATGGAACTCGGGGGGTTTGCAACCCCCGTTCTCCGCCAAAACCCGCTCAGAGCGTCTCCCCAAATCTAAGTCACCAACACCTTAGTTTCAATTCTTGGTTTTTCTGGGTCTTAAGTTAATGTAAAAGGGTACTCTTTATTAAATAAAGGCGCCTAGGTGGTTTACCCTCATTAATAGTGGAACCACATATTCATAAAGTTTTGCCTATTGTAATAGTATATATAGAGTAGTAAGATATGTAATCGTTTTCCAAGAATTTTTATTGTCTTTGTAGCTTTTCTCTTAGAGGTTTCCCCCTTGAAGATGCAAGTGAGCATAGCTTTTTATTTTTAATATCATTAATCATAAGAGATGTTTTTCAAGGTTAATCTATTTTTTTGTGTTTAGATATTCTTCTGAAAATTTCTAGGGTTAGGTCCAGCGCAATAAACTACCAGGTCATTATTTTGGTAGGGAGGTTAGAGATCCCACATTCATTTCCAAACATATTTATGTTGTTTGAAAGGTTGAACTCATGTATTGGTCCCCTTCGTGAATACAAACCCATCTTTATCTCATATTTCTTTCATCTTTAACAATTTTATGTCTCCCTCTATAATGATAATAATATGCATAATTAAAAAATATGTAGTGTTCTCATTTGCATTCTATTATTCAATTATTTATTACTTATTAAGAACTTGCTTATTACAATTTATGATAATAATATGCATAATTTAAAAAATATGTAGTGTTCTCATTTGCATTCTATTATTCAATTATTTATTACTTATCGAGAACTTGTTTATTATAATCAATTGTGTAGTAATTAACCATTCTTAAATTGTTTTTTTTCTTTGACTATTAAATCTTTGTTTTTTCTTGAAGAAGAGGTGTCACATTGGGATACTATCCCTATTAATCAAGCTTTACTTTAACACGGAAAAACCTTCTATTCTAACCAAATAATTAAGGCGTTTATATATCATGATTTTGCTTGAATGATCAATGTCTCCTTGTTGTAGGTCTATCCAAGTATCAAAATATACTCAAAACTTTAATTTAATATATAGGGACTAGGAATTAGGGAGTAAGGTTTTGGAGTTAAAAAGGATTTGAGATTATATTCCTTTAGGATTATAACGGTAGGGTGTTATGGGAGTTTGCGGCTTAGTGGTTAATTTTCAAGTGTAAGGGGTTATATGAGATAGTCTTAGTGGTTACAAAAATCTGTAGGAGTTATATGTATGTGGGTTATAAGAGTTTAGGGTTATAAGGTTAGAGGCAAAAAAATATAATGTTCATAAAAGTGAGGGATGATAGAATTTTATAATTAAAGTTTATAAGAGTTGTTCATAAAAAATAAGTGTTTTTTTGAGGTTTTTTTTAATAATGTGATAGTTTGGTCTAGTTTTTATTACCAATTTCTAATTTAGTCCTTCATGCATTATTAGAGATTGAAAAAAATGGCATCACTTATGCTTAATGGCACACTATTGAGTAAAAAACGATAGCATTAACCTATCAATTTATATAATTCAAATATAAACTAAAATTTGAAAATTATAGCATTATATTAGCATCATATTTGTTTTCAGTATATAAATGAATGAAAATTAAACTTTATTCCAAAAATTATAAATTGCGGGAGCATAAGAGTTATCCACGGACAAAATTAAGGGAAAAATCAATTAAAAATTCATTTATAATTTATTTTAAAAAAATAGACCAACGTCTTGGGTTAGATGCAATTAGGTTAATTGTTTCCAATCAAGGATAGTGGAGGTAAGTTTGTATCTCACTTGAGGGTTCTTAATGTCCAATCAAATCCTTGGTCAACAGTTCATGTTAAGATATATATATATATATATATATATATATATATATATATAGCCATCAGAAATAATAGTCAATATGTTATTGCAGAAATAGAATGAACATCAAGTTATGCCCAACCCAAAACTAACAAGAAACATTAAAGCCCCAAAAATAGATAAAACCAAACCTTGGGGTTTCTTTGACGGATCCAGTCAAGGAAAACCACCATTGGGAGGAGCTGGCGACATCTTATACCTTAACGAGGACATAATATTTGAGATAAAATTTGCACCGGGGCAGGGCACAAACAACAAAGCAGAAGTTGTATCTCTCTGGACAGTTCTCAAATTGGCTCAAGCAAAACGAGTCCAAAACTTACAGCTCTTTCGGGACTCCAAGATGACTACAGATTGGACAAATGGAAACATTCATATAAATGCTCCTCACCTTTAGCATCTGCTAAGAGCAATAAGAGATCAAATGGCGGCATTCGAG
>LPNX010572716.1:350284-384969 GCA_001517045.1 Pseudotsuga menziesii
TAATAGTAGAAGTTACCCTTATGCTTCAAGAATCAAGATCAAGATCAAGATTTCTTGGCCCTCAGGCGATAGCAAAGTCAAGTCAATAACGACAAGTACAAGTCACTCTTGCGAACCATTAAAGTCAGTTAATGCCGCAAGTCACTGCATGAAAGAAATTTTAAAAGGACGGTGGAATCTGATGACACTGCGATTCCCAAATCCATCACCATGTTGTGTGGTCTATCGACAATTTTACTGATAGCGTTGGAATTTGACAATATAACGATTTAGGTTCTCTATTGCTATTACCTTTCATTTTTCTAATTCACCCGTCTTTATCTTCTTTTATATCAATATTGTAAAATCACTTGGAATTAACGAAGAGAAACTCCAAGAAATTCTTGGCACTTATGCCACAGTAAAGTCAAGTCAATAGTAGAAGTTACCCTTATGCTTCAAGAATCAAGATCAAGATCAAGGTTTCTTGGCCCTCAGGCATAGCAAAGTCAAGTCAATAACGATCACCAGTAAAGATTTCTTGGCACTTATGCCACAGTAAAGTCAAGTCAATAGTAGAAGTTAACGTTAAGCTTCAAGAATCAAGATCAAGATCAAGGTTTCTTGGCCTCACGCGATAGCAAAGTCAAGTCAATAACGATCACCATTAAAGATTTCTTGGCACTTATGCCACCAGTAAAGTCAAGTCAATAGTAGAAGTTACCCTTATGCTTCAAGAATCAAGATCAAGATTTCTTGGCCCTCACGCGATAGCAAAGTCAAGTCAATAACGATCACCAGTAAAGATTTCTTGGCGCTTATGCCACAGTAGAGTCAAGTCAATAGTAGAAGTTACCCTTATGCTTCAAGAATCAAGATCAAGATCAAGATTTCTTGGTCTCACGCGATAGCAAAGTCAAGTCAATAACGATCACCAGTAAAGATTTCTTGGCGCTTATGCCACCAGTAAAGTCAAGTCAATAGTAGAAGTTACCCTTATGCTTCAAGAATCAAAATCAAGATCAAGATTTCTTGGCCCTCACGCAATAGCAAAGTCAAGTCAATAACGACAACTACAAGTCACTCTTGCGAACCATTAAAGCCAGTCAATGCCGCAAGTCACTGCGATTTTATTTGCATGAAAGAAATTTTAAAAGGACGGTGGAATCTGATGACACTGCGATTCCCAAATCCAGCACCATGTTGTGTGGTCTATCGACAATTTTATTGATAGCGTTGGAATTTGACAATATGACGATTTAGGTTCTCTATTGCTATTGCCTTTCATTTTTCTAACTCACCCGTCTTTATCTTTTATATCAATATTGTAAAATCACTTGGAATTAAGCTCAATATCATTACTATTAACGAAGAGAAACTGTTATGAAGCTAGTCCATCAAAAGAGAACAAAATTAAACAAAAAATTATTGTTTTGCTCGACGTCATGGCTCACGTCTTACATCAAGGTTTTAGTACTTCAAGCTAAAAGATGGATGTCCTTTTAGTTTAATTTTCAAAATTAAACAAAAAATTATTGTTTTGCTCGACGTCATGGCTCACGTCTTACATCAAGGTTTTAGTACTTCAAGCTAAAAGATGGATGTCCTTTTAGTTTAATTTTTATAATTTAACTAAGTTTAATTTCTATTACTTTATTTTCTAAAATAACAAATTAATGACTATTTTTTAATCAAAATTAAAAAGTTAAAAAAAATTTACTCTTAACATGTAATGTCACTTTTTTAAAAGAAAAAAAAAATAGTCTTTTCCATACCTAATAGTAAGGCTATTCTCTAATACCTCGCTACACACAAACCATATGCTCTTGCATCAAGAGAGGCATGTGGCATCTAGAAAGTGTCTTTATGCACTTATGTTAGCTAGGAGTTAATGGATCAAACTTGGTATGTATAGGTTAAAAGTTCTATGATTTGAGTAAGAATATGTTGATTATTTCGACATGATTTTAATAAAATTTGGTTGGAATTTAAAAAAATGCAAGTTACAGTTGAATTTTGGAATTTTTGGTGCTTCACGGCTTTTTTAGAGTGTTTCAAATCTATTTCTACCATCAAAATTAGGATTAAAACATAGTTACAATCCCATTTTGCAAAATGAAAAACTATGGATTCTGAGAAAAAATGGCCATCCAATCTAAATCGTCAAATTTTTAGACATCTCCAACTTGTTTAACTTGATCACTATCAAACTACACAGTTTTGAGAGCTTTCTTCAAGAGTTTCCTAATTCATCCTAGCTACAATGTCATTCAGTTATAAAGGATGCTTGATTTGTGAAATTTATCTTATCTAGATATACAATCTTCACATTGGAAAATTATATCAACAGAATTATGTGAAGTGCACTCTTAGTCATAAGAGAAAAAAACCATATATAATGCAACTCTCTTTAACTGAACCGGTAAAGGAGTAAGTTCTTCCCTATATGGGTGCAAAATTGATTCACGTGGATATGAAAGGCACTATAAGATAGATCAAAAGGATCACAAAGCCTTAAAAAAAATTGGTGGCGAGGTTTCATTTCTTCTCTACCACTGATCTAAGTGATTTAGGTTTGTTTCCACTTTATTGACTTGTTTTCTAGTGATGGAGTGTAGCTACTTAATTTAATTTAAAACTAAGAATATATAGGGAAATAAATACTAAAAACATTTTGCTAAACTTTTATCACTATATAATTATATATATATATATATATGATATTCACAATTTTTATTTTATACATATTAAAAATATAAAATTATAATTAAATATATATATATATATATATATATAATTTCCATTAAATTAAGATCTAAAAATTCATAAATTCTTATTAATACTGAATAATATATTATATTAATATTATTAAAAAATAAATAATAACAAGAGCTTTATGGTGACATGGCATGTCCCTTCTCTTTTGTAAGTTGTAGGCAATAGATATAGAATAATAAAATTGTTTATGGATTTTTTTTGAGAAGTTTTCTCAAAATTCATGTTTGAAAATAATATATATATATGTAATTGAAAAAATATATTATTATTTTGTATTTTACATGATATATGTTCAATGTCTTCCATGACAACATATACTTAATTATATGTCACATTAATATGTCAATCCACCACAATCAAGGGTGGGCACAAACCATTTAAGATAAAAACATTTAAGGTAAAGTTTAAGTTCATTGCACAATTAAACAATTTTTAAATGGGTTTTAACATGTACAGATCTAGCAACGCTCCAGTTCTGTTTAATTACGTTTATGGTAGGGAACGAGGTTGGTATTGGAATCCATCTCATCAACATGATAATAATAATAATATCCTCCTGGCAATGACTTGCAACTTTTTCCTACATGTCCACTGAAACCAACTGAAACCAACCTACATAGACATAACTGCCCAAATGGCGAATGAGATAAATTTCAGATATTATTTTATAAAGTGGTGAAGATTCCAACGTACTATTAAATAGTCAAACAAACTTCAATTTTGAAGGCTCCAATTCCCTTTAATACCTATTTTACCCTTCTGTGAAGGGTACAAAAATAAATTGCATGCAAAAAAAATCTCCATTATTTTGCAACATTGTAATTGAAGGGTTACTCCAATGTTTGCTTCTCAAATGTTTTGATGGTTGAAAATGGATGGTTATGCAACAAGAATCTTAAGTGAGCCTATCATACATTTTAATAGCATTGTTTTCAAAATTTAAATGGTTATGAAACTTTAAATTATGTATAATTAAGTTTAAAGGTTATTGCCACATTAGATGTAGCTTTTTCCATTTAGATGATTAATGCTCAACTATGAACACATCTACAACACTGTTGCAGTTGCAACTATTTTCCCAATTTTTTTGAAATTTTGGATCCTCCTTTTGATTTTATCCTGTCTGAGATTAGTTGGATTCCTAAACTCTGTTTTTCCTTTGCTACAATTTTGGATGAATTGAGACCAACTGTTTCTTTCATTGAATGTTTGGAGCTTGCAGTCTAATTTTGGTAATTTCTATCGCTGTGGAATGATGAGTTGACTGTTTGTTTCCGCTGTGTCAGAGGTTGAATGAACTATTATTTCTGTCGCCCAGCAGAAAAGCCTCTCGGTTTATTTGAGTACTTAACGTTTTGACTTTTTCGATGATCGCTGTCGGAAGTGAGTTGATGTGTGAATCGGGCCACTAGTTCTTTACGCGGCTGCTGTTGCGGAGCTTAAGTAATGAACGTCCCGATGGACAGTTCTTATTTTTGCCGATGCGCTTTTTTACCTAAATTGTTTTTGGACTATCGACGATTTTATTTTATCCCAGTCGGAGCATTAGCCTCCTATATCACCACCGTTTTAGAGGACGAATAGAGAACGAGCCGATGGATAAGTTTACTTTCGCTGATTCCGTGGTTCAAACCCTTTTGCCTTGCGATGATTTTTTCTTTTTTGTTTTCACTGTTGGAAGTTTTTTGAACAATGAATCGGGGCCATAGTTCCCTACGGAGGCGTCGTTGCGAAAGATAAACAATGACTGTTCGACGAATATCTCTTATCTTTTCCGATGTCGTGGTTTTATTGTTTTAACTTTCTTTTTCTTTGCGCTATCGGAAGGGTTTTTGACTATTCATCGGAGGGCTAGTCTATTACATCGCCAACACGGCGACAGCATTGAGCTCACCATTACCGACACTTGGTCATTAAAACTTCCGATCGCCACAGTTTTCATTTGCAAGCAGAAGCCGTAGTCTAATTTTTTCCTGCCATTGCGACTGAATCGTACACTATCTTTTCGATGTTAGTTGGTTTATCTGCCAATGCATTTCTGGCTAGTTCCTCGTTCTTCCGATCGCCGATGATGTCCTATTTTCGTGGAAGCCGTAGTCCTTATGTCTTCCGTCGTTGTGGCTCCATAGTGCACTAACCATCCGACTTATAGTGTTTCCTCCCACCGATGAGAATTTTGTGTTTTCCCGATGCTTAGTATTTTTCCCGCTAGTAAGGGTTTTCCCTCCTTTCTTGTGTGCTTTTACTCTATTTTTCGATGGCGGTTACTTTGTCATTTTTTCAGGCTTTCATCGGAGGATGTCGAATTGGTCCAGATGTGGCCAGGATTGAGATGAAGAGTATGTTCTTTCGGGATCCTGATTTTAGTTGGACAACGGGTTTAGAGGATTTTCAGACCCAGCTGTCAGGATTTTCTTTGCATTATCGTGTTTTTTTTTCATGTATTAACATTGTTTAGAGTTCATTTTACAGAATGCATGTATTGATATAGTTCATATTACTTTATTAAACCCTAAATGGTCTAAAATCTGCTATTTTCATGACAGGATGATTACTGCGAGTAAGATGTGTTTAAAAGACAAAGTAGAAGGGAGGCAGCAAGGAAGGAAGTGGTTGAAGAATGAAGAAGCAAAAATAGAGAAAAGAAGAAGAAATCCAGGTCTAAGCTCAACGGGATCTAGCAAGGGACCAACGGATTACTGAGCATAATCAATAGAAGCAGAGGCCTAGGCTTGGAAAAGTTCGTCAGTTACCAAGCTGGTCCCTTTTCATAAAAGTGCTCTTAAATCTTAAATCTGAAATGTAACGTTTGTATGAATCATGAGCACTCACAAAAGGACAAAATTGTGAGATTAAACAGTTGGGGGAGCCCAAAGGTCACCGAGGGGCAGCCCAAGAGTTTTGCTTGTAGTATAATTATAGGAGAGTTAGATAGAAGAAGGGACTTTTTCCCAAATAGATTTGTGAGAGTATGTTGTAAAAAGAAATATTTCCTTTTGCAATAAAGAAATTACAAGTTTCCTGTTGGAGAAAGCTTTGTGGAAGGTTTCAAATGCTGTGCTATGGATTTGTTGAATGTGAACTATTTCGTTTCTAGATGTTATCCATTAACTGTGAGATCATTCTAACTCTTTGAACCTATGTTCTTGTTATGAATGCTCTCTAGTTTATTCTATGAAATTTCCACTACGAGTAATGAAGGCTTTTCATAAATAGTGAGCTATCTTGTTGTTCATATATCTATAAATGTTCATGTGTTTTGAAATAAGTAACAACTATCTGTGATTTTTCTTAATGCATGCACAAAATACATTACTCATTAATAAATGATAATCTTGCTCCCTAGGGATAGGTTAGATAGTTTTAGTTTTAGTTTCTTGTTGTGCGAGAGAGTTAAGATGAGAGGTAAGAACCTGGGCATCACATTGCGACTGCTCCTTGTATTCTCTATCAATATGCATTTTTAGCTAGGCACTTGCATATCATACTTTAATACAAAAAACTAAAAACATACACGGTGGACTGAGCCGTAACCGGTAAAACCTTTTATTTTTGTTACTTGACCTATGGTAGTCGGACCGTAAACTGGACGGATTCCCCATACCAAACAGCAACGGGCTAGTTGGGAATGTTTACTGGGGAGAATCAAAAACTGTTGTTGCTTGCGATTCTCCAGGCCTCAACAGTTTTTGGCGGTTGAAGGAGGGCCGCCGGTGCATGGCTAGCCAAGGAAACTAATTTCCTTGAAATTATTCCACCAGTAACAGTTCTAAGAGCAGTTTGTTTCCCAATCCAATTCCTGAAGAGAAAGGTAAAAAGTTTTTGTATCCTGTCAATAACGAAGTAGTTGACGATTTGAGAAGGATTACTAGGGCTTATGCGAAGAAGATTGGAGGATTACCAATTGTCCCTACCTTACCCAGAGGAGAATATCAGAAGAAAGACCACCCTATAGTGGAAGACGCAGTGTTGGTTGGAGATTTTGAAGAACTAGTAGAAACAGCCTTCCAGGAAGTTGTTCAACCTCTAAATCAGTTGGGCCCAGATACACCTTACTGTTCACCTGTTCAAACCCCTGTTCATTCACCACCTCATTCTCCACCCAGAATCATGGCAAATGTAAACGCAAATCAGCCACCCAACCCACCAAATCCACCACCTACTTGGAAGGCTGGGTCACCTTTAAACCTGGCACCTCCTTTGCATGACTTACCTTAGGATTTTGAGAAAATGTTGCCTAAGTTTGATCCCAACAAAAATATTTTCGTAGATGATCATTTTCAAAGCTTTTACTTGGCTATAGAAGGACTAAGGGCTGGAGAACATGAAGATGTAGTTTGCAGATTGTTTCCACATACCCTAAAAGGAGCAGCAGCCTCATGGTATTTTTGTCTGCCTGCGAACTCAATCACAGATTGGGACACATTTGAAAGAATATTTAGAAGTAAATATGCAGCCCAAAAAACTCATGCAGCTCTAATGAAAGGGTTGTGTGCTTTAAAGAAAGAAATAAAAGAAAAAGTGCATAGTTTCACCCAAAGGTTTGCTACTTATCTTAAAAAAAATTCTGCAAATGATAAGCCCTCTGATAAAGTTCTGATTGAATACTACACTTCAGCTCTAGGGCTTGACTTAGCCATGTTTGCCAAGATGACAGTCAAACCTACGTTATCATAAACTTATGAAGAAGTTGAGAGAGTAGAAGCTGAGAAAGAGAGCATAGAAGATTATCCTAAGCAATTAGGAGAAAAAACTTTTGGTAAGAAAGCCTTATTATTGTCTAAACCTAAGGAGGAGCAGTCACATGACTTTGAAGGAATGTTAAAAATGATGCAGAAACTATCTAACAGAGTGATAGATTTGGAAAAAGAAAAGGAGGCTCAGAAAGCATATAAGCCTTGCTATAAAAGGAGAGAAGATAACAATCAATTTAAACCTCCTCCACACAGTCCTGCATCAATGAATTTAACAGAGGTGGGTATGGATAATTTTTGCACCTTTCATCAGCAGCCCCATTTTGAAAAAAAATTGTCCTCAATGGATAAATTCAATGACATTAGTAATGAATCGACTATTGGACTCCAAACTAACAGAAGCTGATGAGGAAGAAAAATGTAATAAATCCACAGAAAAACAAGAGGATGATGCTCTAGTTTTATGGGACTATGTCTCGATGTTTGATACCGAAGAAGAAGGTTATTTGAAATAGGAAGATATATCAGAAAAAATGTGACAACGAGAAGTCAAGGTTTGATAAAAGAAGATAGATCAATACTCCTGAAAATTAAGAGACTTCAAGAGAACGTGAAGAAAATTCAGAAAAGCACCACAACTGACAAAATACCCAAATCCACCATTACGAGTCAAAATCCAAAGCAAGCCAACATGTCTGTTAAGCCTATTGAAGATGAAGTGGGTAATGTCATAGCTGATGATGAGGAGGAAAAGCTTCCCACTAACAACCAACCTGTAGAAGATATTGTTGAAGCAAGTGTGGGAGGTAAGACTAGGTTTAAAACCCCACCATTCCTCCTGACTCTTGAGATTTTAAACAATAATGTGCACAATTGTTTGGTAGACTCAGGGTCATCGATCAATGTTATGCCACTTTTAGTCTGCAAAAATATTAATGGACAACCTAAACCTACTACCTGGCAGGTTACTCAGTTAGACACGACCAATGTGAAAGTAGTCTGGGAAATGGAAGATGTTCTGATTCGCTTATCTGCAAATGAAAAGATATGTCAGTACATTGATATTGTAGTAGCAGACATACCTGATGGTTATGGACTTGTTTTGAATTGAGACTGGTCAGCAAGACTAAATGGGTATTTCGCTTTAGATTGGTCACATTTGTGGTTGCCTCAAAAGGGAAGTCCAAACCAGATAAAAATATTAAGAGAACCCCACATGAAGCACAATGTTACTCAATTGGAAGAAAAAAATTAACTAGTGAATTATGTGTTGGGAAATTATCTAATTGAGCTAGAACCGGGAAACTACCAAGTGGAAGAAGCTAGCAGTACACCAGACACCCAGCCCGATCTCCTTCGATTTTCACAGGCTGATGATTTTGATTGTAAAATAGTACATTTAGTTTCATATATAGTTTTTAATTCAAGACCAGTAGATGTAGTTTTTGATAATGGGTAGGCCTTTTTAGTCAAGCCTAGCCCCTTAACCTACAAGTTGCCATATTTACAAGGGTGGGCAGAGAACTAACCAGTTAGTGGTTTAGTTCTCAAATTTTATTTTCTTGATTATCTTGTACATAAATAAATTGATTGCTTGGTTGTTTTATTTTATTTTTGTTTGTTTTAGTTAGATTTTGATTGATTTTAATAAAAGAAGCAAACTTTTGGTTGCATGGAGAGCATCAGAATTCTAGAGTAACTAAAATCCTTGATTATAAGACTATGTATTATTGATTTATCTGAAAGAATTTTTTTAGTTTAGCAGTTTTCCTAAATGGCTATGAACACATTGAAGTCCTACTTAATCCTTGTGAAATAACTCAGGATCGAAAGGTCTGGAATACTATTTCTGGGCTCCATCCATCTCACATTTAAAATGTCTTAGGGGGTGACAGCAAAAGACCCATGGAAAGGAAGCAGGGTAAACAATATATTATATATAAATGATTCCATGCCAAGAATTGAAAGTCAAAAAGGCAAATAAGAGTCAAAAACTCCTGAGAAAGCAACATGTATCAGAACAAAGTACTGAACCATATGAGTACAAAAAATTGCCAAAGTTCTTCTCCATCCGTGAGCTGAAATTTAAATACATCTCTCACACAAAAGGACACTATGGATAGAGGAGCCTGAATAAATAAAATTTAGAAAGAAAGGCATGCAGGAGGACTCAAAAAGGACAAAAAAGTGTAAAAGCACAAAAAGTGCAAAATGGCATGGGAATGAGGAACAAATGAATATTTATGTTTACCCTATGTTACAATCCTGTGGCGTCCAAGTTGGAAGCTACTCGAAGACAGAGATAAAAAATGAAACTCATATTCCTATCCTCAAAAGAGTTATCTTGACTTTGAAATCTTGGTTTCCATTTTCCTAAATTGGACTATCATCAATGATTAAAAGTATATATATTTGCCATTTGGGAAATCCAGACATCTAGAAGAGTTTACCATCTTCGTTTTATTGTCAAACAGTCTGTTACTTAAGGAAGAAATTGTCCAGAGATTTGGGTCCACCAGGTAGTCGCCAATTGTTGCAGCTGCAACTATTTTCCCAAATTTTTTGAAATATTGGACCCTCCTTGTGATTTTATCTTGTCTGAGATTAGTTGGATTCCTGAACTCTATTTTTCCTCTGCTACAATTTTGGATGAATTGAGGCCAACTATTTCTTTCATTGAATGTATGGAGCTTGCAGTCTAATTTTGGTTATTTCTATCGTTGTGGAATGATGAGTTGACTATTTGTTTCCGCTGTGTCAGAGGTTGAGTGAACTATTATTTCTGTCGCCCAGCAGAAAAGCCTCTCGGTTTATTTGAGTACTTAACGTTTTGACTTTTTCGATGATCGCTGTCGGAAGTGAGTTGATGTGTGAATCGGGGCACTAGTTCTTTACGCAGCCGTCGTTCTGGAGGTTAAGTAATGATCGTCCCGATGGACAGTTCTTATTTTCGTCGATGCGCTTTTTTACCTAAATTGTTTTTGGACTATCGACGATTTTATTTTATCCCGGTCGGAGCATTAGCCTCCTATATCACCGCCTTTTCAAAGGATGAATAGAGAACGGGCCAATGGATAATTTTACTTTCGTCGATTCAGTGGTTCGAACCATTTTGCCTTACGATGATTTTTTCTTTTTTGTTTTCGCTGTCGAAAGTTTTTTGAACAGTGAATCGGGGCCATAGTTCCCTACAGAGCCGCTGTTGTGGAATATAAACGATGATTGTTCAACGAAGAGCTCTTATCTTTTCCGATGCCGTGGTTTTATTGTTTTAACTTTCTTTTTCTTTGCGCTATCGGAAGGATTTTTGACTATTGATCGGAGGGCTAGTCCATTTCGTCGCCAACACGGAGACAACATTGATCTCACCATCGCCAACACTTGGTCATTAAAACTTTTGATTTCCGCAGTTTTCATTTGCAAGCGAAAGTCGTAGTCTGATTTTTTCTCGCCATTGCGGCTGAATAGTACACTATCTTTCCGATGTTAATTGGTTTATCTGCCGATGCATTTCTGGCTAGTTCCCCATTATTCCGATCGTCGATGATGTCCTATTTTCGTGAAAGTCGTAGTCCTTATGTCTTCCACCGTTGTGGCTCCATAGTGCACTAACCATATGACTTATAGTTTTTCCGCCTGCCGATGAGAGTTTTGTTTTCACCCGATGCTTAGTATTTTTCCCGCCGGTAAGGGTTTTCTCGCCTTTATCATGTGCTTTTACTCTATTTTTCAATGGCGGTTACTTTGTCATTTTTCATGCTTTCATTGGAGGATGTCGAATTGGTCCAGATGTAGTCGGGATTGAGATGAAGAGTATGTTCTTTCGGAATCCTGATTTAAAGGATTTTCAAACCCAGTTTAGTTGGACAACGGATTTAAAGGATTTTCAAACCCAGTTGTCAGGATTTTCTTTGCATTATCATGTTTTATTTTCATGCATTAACATTGTTTAGAGTTCATTTTATAGAATGCATGTATTGATACAGTTCGTATTACTTTATTAAACCCTAAATGGTCTAAAATTTGCTATTTTCATGACAAGATGATTACTACGAGTAAGATGTGTTTAAAAGACAAAGTAGAAGGGAGACAGCAAGGAAGGAAGTGGTTGAAGAATGAAGAAGCAGAAATAGAGAAAAGAAGAAGAAATTCAGTTCTAAGCTCAACAGGGTCTAGCAAGGGACCAATGGATTACTAAGCATAATCAATAGAAGCAGGGGCCCGGGCTTGGAAAAGTTCATCAGTTACCAAGCTGGTCCCTTTTCATAAAAGTGCTCTTAAATCTTAAATCTGAAATGTAACATTTGTATGAATCATGAGCACTCACAAAAGGACAAAATTGTGAGATTAAACGGTTGGAGGAGCCCAAAGGTCACCGAGGGGTAGCCCAAGAGTTTTTCTTGTAGTATAAGTATAGGAGAGTTAGATAGAAGAAGGGAATTTTTCCCAGATAGATTTGTGAGAGTATGTTGTAAGAAGAATTATTTCCTTTTGCAATAAAGAAATTACAAGTTTCTTATTGGAGAAAGCTTTGTGGAAGGTTTCAAATGCTGTGCTATGGATTTGTTGAATGTGAACTATTTCGTTTTCAGCTGTTATCCATTAATTATGAGATCGTTCTAACTCTTTGAACCTATGTTCTTGTTATGAATGCGCTCTAGTTTATTCTATGAAATTTCCACTATGAGTAATGAAGGCTTTTCAAAAACAGCAAGCTATCTTGTTGTTCATATATCTATAAATGTTCATGTGTTTTGAAATAAGTAACAACTATCTGTGATTTTTCTTAATGCATGCAAAAAATACATTACTCATTAATAAATGATAATCTTGCTCCCTAGGGATAGGTTATATAGTTAGTTTTAGTTTCTTATTGTGTGTGATTTAGATGCAAGAGAGTTAAGATGAGAGGTAAGAACCTGTGCATCACATTGTGACTGCTCCTCGTATTCTCTATCAATCTGCATTTTTAGCTAGGCACTTGCATATCATACTTTAATACAAAAAACTAAAAACATACACGGTGGACCAAGCCATAATCGGTAAAACCTTTTATTTTTGTTACTTGACCTACGGTAGCCAGACCGTTAACCGGATGGATTCCCCATACCAAACAGTAACGGGCTAGTTGGGAACGTTTACTGGGGAGAATCCCTAAGTATTGTTGCCTGTGATTTTCCAAGCCTCAACAAACACATAGCTTAATTTTCACTATCCTGGATCATTTATGGATAGCTTAGATTTAAATTCATATGTAGATAAACTCAAACCTAAAAAGAAAAATAAATGAAAATAATTTTTTTTTGGTTTATTAATTTCTTTTTAGTACTGCAATAGCTGTTTTTTTTGTTACAGAGTGACTTTGCATTGGGTTGTACTAAATTTGTAAAATTTATTAAAACGGTAATTGTGTGATGTGGATCTCCAAGTAACTATACAATTACACTACTATTAATAACGCATAGGTAAGCTATTATGGATAACAGACTTGATATGATTTAATACTTAAAGTATTGCTGTCTAGCATAGTTGCATTTGGAAAGAAAACATAACTTTTTATTTCCTAAGATAATAGGATGGTTTCATTTTCATTACTACTCTTCCTTTCACAATACCATCCCCTTTAATGGATTTGCAAATGGGATTTTTCTCCATCATTGTAGACCAGAGGCTATCAGAATATTGTGTAAACCTTCAAAATGATGCTTCACAACCTTGTGTTCTTTCAGGGTTTGAATCCTCTAAAACCATGTTTTCCAATGCCATTTCTGGTTTAACGTATGTAGCAATTATCACATGTTGGATGGGATGTGTGTTATAATGTAAGGTGGTAGCACTACTAGCCACGTATTCATGATTTCATCAACTATGGCTTCAAGAGTTTGGAGGCTTTGAGCAAAATTGAATGAGACTGTACATCAATATATTGATGGAGGAGAATGATACAACAAGATTTCTGAACTCTAAAAAGAGAGTGGGTGATGCGTGGAAATCAAAGTTACATAGTCTTTGGTATAGATATATATTGCAATTTTTGTTAGAAAACTTGCCCAAAATGAATGGTTTTAAATGAGAAAACTTCTCAAAATAAGGTGACTTAATAGCTCTTTCTCCTGTGTTAAATTTGATGGAGAATTTGTCTTATATTAACAAAAGTGATCCATAAACTCCATGAATCTATACCTTTCCACTCTTTTCCACAAGGTTATAACAAGTAATCAACTATGACTTGAATGATGTAACCCTAAGCGACATTAGAGGAAATTTGGATGAAAAACAGTCCGCCCAACCCTAATTCAATTTCCATGTCATCATGTATTAACCAATCAAAATGCTTTAAAATTCAAAAGAGGTGCATATAAAAAAATTGGAGGGAAAAAACAAAACCTACTTTTTTGGATTGTATTTTCAATTTATCTCCTTGTAGATTTAGTCAAATTTCAAGCAAGAGCACTTGTTGGATGAGAAATTAAATTTTGCATCGAACAAGTACCCAAATTGCATACTTTTAAATTATATACATCACAAAAAATTGAAAATACATAAAAACACGTTTTTTCTCTCACTAAAACACTTTTTTTTTTGTTTTTATGTATTTTTAGTTTTCCATGACGTGGATGTTGTTATAAGTATGCAAGTTGGGTACTCGTTGGATGTAGAATTTCATTCCGCATCCAACAAGTTCTCACACTTGAAATTTGGTAAAATCTACAAATAGATAAGTTGAAAATACAATCCAAAATAACAATTTTTTAACTCTCTCTCTCTACTATTAATTAATTATTTTCCTTAGGATTTCCCTAGGAGGACCATTTTTCATCCAAATTTTCGCTAATGCAAGCATTAATCGACAATCACCTCTAGCAAGTTGGTATCCTGGTAGCAAATAAAACATTTGTATACAATCTATTGTTGTAAGCTAGTAGCCTAGTATAAAATGAATGCATTAATGATTTTTGTGTTTTGGTAAGCTATCACAGTTGAAATCGGTTGACAACATGTTGCAAATTCTTAACATATCATGACAACTATTCCTTCTCAAATCCCAAATTAAACTGTGCTCCATATGATCAGAAATTATAATTATAATTGATATATCATTTCTTACACTAGTTTCTAATTCATGTAGCCGAGTGTTTGAAATTAGGTGATCTAGATTTAGAATTGTGGTTAATAATATGGTTAATGGAATTTGGAAATGCGATTATCAAAGTGGAATTGGAACTATGGTTAATAAAATGATTAAAGTATTTTTGAAATGTCATTATGAAAGTTGAAAATTTGTAACGTAAGTTGATTTAAACATCAAAATTTTGTTTATCATTATTCTAATTTCCAAACTCGTCAACCTTTCTTAGGTTGTTCCTACTTCCATCATCACCATTAATTCTTGGTGTTTTTCAATTTCATATTTCTACCTTGTTTTGTGTTTTATTACATGCTAGAGTTATGGTAGCTAGATAAGAGGAGGGAGCTCATGCTAAGGCATAGATAGCTCTAGGATTCAATCGATACTTGAAAAAGTTAGTTGGTTATGTAGGCGAACAAACATAATTATCAAGGGTAGTGTTGAAACAAGTTACTTGATCACTTTTAGATCAATATTTACTTCATCATTGAGAAGTGAGGCATGGAGATTCATGTTGGTAAGCGAGATGGTGGGTCACTTCCTCTTTTGTTGGGTTTGTGAAATGGTTGATATGGATACTTGACCGAAAGAGCTCATCCATGTCCCTCGAATGGATGGACATTAGTATTTACACAACGAAGAATTTATTGCTCAAAGACCCCCATAAGTCATAAGAGGAAAACTTCCCTTATAATTGGATATCACTATCAGTGTTTGAAAGAATCATGATTGACTAAGCTTGTCATTTGTCATGGGCATTAGGATTCAAGGGAAAGAGATACCTTAAACCATTCCTATAGGAATCACAAGTTAGAATTGAAGTAACTCTTCACTCTTGCTTAGTTTGCTTCCACTATATTGTTCAACCCTCGTTCAAGTTGTTTCCACCGCCACCATCAACCCCTACTTAAGATGGTTCCACCCTTTCTTTCCCTATTCATCCATAAGGTATATCATACCATCTTCATGATCCAAGGGCTTTTCTTGAGCAAAGGAAAGACACATCCGCCTTGGCACCACTGCTCCACCACCAACCTATGTAAGTGAACATCTCGACTAGAGAGAGAAAAGAAACCTATGCTAATGATTATTTACTCTATGGGAGTATGTCTCTCCTTTTATTCACAGAGATGAGTGGGCAAAAAAATATATTAAGGGATTCCTTCCCTCGGTGAAGCTCAATACTGGTTGGTTTGATCCTACAACTTAATGATTTTTCAAGTATTCGCATCACGAGAATAGTTTTTTTTATGTGTTATTATATAAGTTTTTGTTTGCTTATCTTTTAAAAGAAGTGAAGTTTGTTATTTAGGTGATTCAAGATAATAGTTTTGGTATTCATGAACATATTTTTTAAATTCACTCCATCTCTTATATTTAACAATATCAATGTTCATTGAACATTGTAAAGATTGTATTCCATTTTCATCCAACCTTAATTTTTCAGTTAAAAATTATATTACTTATTGGTTATAAATACTTTTCAATTAATTTCTTTACATTTCCAAATATTTTTTATACTTCTAAAAGTTCTTCTAAAATATGTCGTTCACCTTTACTCCTCGCTCTCTTATCTATCCAAACCCATATCACCTCAACGTATTAAACTCCTTATTTATAATTTTCAACCAAATTTTTTATTTAAAAATTTGTACTATTAGCATATGGATTTTTATCCCACCTCAACGTGTTAAAATCCCACACGTCCTCCAATAAAATTATATGCTTTTCTTTTAAACTAAAAAAAATTAACATATTGGAGTTCGCCATGTCAATATATAAATTTATGTTTTTGTTTTAACATTAAAAGGGAATACCATATAGTTTAAGTATATATGGGTTTTTGCACGGATAGTGCGAATGCCATTATATAAATATTTGAAATCTTTAAAATTATATTACATAACTATAAATTTTTAGAATTATAAATTATATATTAAAAATATTTTGTTTTTGAAGGTAGATTTTTAATAAAAATTTTACATTTTTTAATAATAGTATTTTATTATATATATGTGTATAGTTTTGATTTTGAATGGAGTATTTGCTTATTTTTTATTTCTAATTTATTTTATATTAATATATAAATAATACTTTTTTATTAAAGGAAAGTATTTTAGTATATTTATATTTTATTTAAAAAGTAATTTATGAGTATTTTTCTACAATATTTTTATGGTTAATTATAAGTTTTGACTATTTAGAATTTGACAAATAAGTATTTTTACTAGCCCAATGTCACCTTAATCATTATGGATGATGTCATCCTCTAGAATGTGATTGATTCTTTTAAAGTTGATTTTGATAGTATTTTTTTGCTTTGAGACCCATTTTTTACCTCAAAAGTTGTGTTTATTTCTTAGGTTATATTGAAAATTTACCATTTTTTCACTTCATATAGTGAGTGTTTTGATTGTTTAAGATTGTAAAAGTTTGGAAGAGAAATAATTTTTTGTATTTTTACTTGAAGGGTTTAATTGATTTATTCTTGTCAACTGAAGTACAATAATTTATATCACCCTTTAATTTTGAAGGGCTCCAAGAATATGTGCCCTTCAAATTGAAATTAAGACCCACTGTTCAAATTTAATCATTGGAGAAATCATATCCAATAAAATTGTCAAGGGTCCAAATATTTTTCTTTAGTACAAAATTTGAGTGTATTGGGACTATAAGAATTAAGAAATAGGTGGAGATTCCAATTTTATTAAAAATTAATGATAATGATAAAGTTAGAGAAATTTGAGGCAATCATAAAGAGAAATGTTTTTATTAGCTCAACTTACTTAAATACACTCGAGAGATAGAGGTCAAGAAATAAGTGGGATAATTTTATGGAAACTTGGCAATGACCATGTTATGAGTTAATCATGGAGAAAAAATTGTAGCATTCACCTAATTAAGTTAAGTGGACAGTGTTGTATTCACCAAATTGAGTCAAGTGGATTGGGGTCGTTAAGGCAAAGAAATAGGTGGGGATTTTTTCAATAATTTTATGGAAACTTGATGACGACGATAGAGTTGAAAATTTGTGAGTAATTGTAGAAGAGAAATGGCCTTATTCAATAAATTGTTTTAAGTACGTTGGGGGCATAAATGCCAAGAAATAGGTGGGGATTTTTTCCAATATTTTATGTAAATTTGGCGATGGCAATAGAGTTGAAATGTTGTAAGGAAATTATAGAGAAAGACAAATCATCAATTCATCCTACAAACTTGTGTAGATTGAGGGCATTGAGGCCAAGAAATAAGTGGGGCATTTTTCAATAATTTCATGGAAGTTTGGCAACAACAATAGAGTTGAAAAAGGTATTAGGCAATTATACAGAAAGTGAAATGGTCATATTCACCCAATTGGTTCGAGTGCACTGGACATAGGTAAAGAAATAATGAGGGGTTTCAATAATTTTATGGAAACTTAGGCAATGGCATTATAGTTAAAAAGTTATGAGGCAATTATAGAGAAAGAGAAATGGTTGTGTTCACCCCACTAACTCAAGTGGACTCGGAAATAGAGGAAAAAAAAATTATGAATATTTTTTCAAACATTTTATGAAAACTTGGTGATGATGAAAGAGTTGAAAATTTGTAGAGAAAAAAAAATGGCCTTATTCACCGAGCTGTTTTGAATGGACTAGAGACGCAAAGACCACAATGTATGTGGGGATTTTATCCATAACAATGGCGATAAAGTTGAAAATTTTGTGAAGAAAAATATAGAAAGAGAAATGATTGCCAACATCTTGATTACAACATTTTGAGAAATGATTGCCATAATCTCCTTTCATTTGCCTGCCCCACCCACTCAATAGTCAACAAAATCGGATAATGTTGTATGAGTGAAGCGATACCACACAATTAAGTTTGGAATATAAAGTTGTCACGGCTTCCCCAATCGTCATAGTTTTCATTTGTCTGCTCTACTCACTCAATCGTCAAAAAATCAGATAACGTTGTACGAGTGCATTGATACCATACAATTAAGTTTGCATAAAATTTGTCACGGTTTCGCAATAATTTTCATTCGTCTACCCACCGACTTAATTCTGAACAAAATCTGATATTTTCGATATTTTCATTTGTCTGTCCTTCGGAAAGGGCATCACATCCGATCCACTAGGAAAGCTCTCGAACTAGATGGCCTAGAACTTCAAGAGTATATGGTATTCGTTGCAGACCACACACCATGTTTGGGTTCGAATCCAATCGACATTGGTCTCATATAGATAGTTTGAATATCATTTCTTAATTTCCAAGTTTGTGTTAAAATCCTATCCTTTGTTATTCTCTATTTTGTAGATTAAAATACATCAATGGTATTATACTTTTTAAAATTAATCTCTTGTCAATAACTGGCACTTTTTCTTTTTAAGAGGAAGTGTTGGTGTATTGGTTTCAGGTGTTTTTGTCATGACTAAGGTTGTAAGTTCCATTCCAATTCCATTCAACTCGTCGCTCTAGATTTTCTTATTATTATCATTATGAACATATACATTATCTTTTATTTAAAATAAACTTTAATAATAAAATTATAAATAATGTGAAATTCCTATTTTATTTCATAATTTCATGGCTTTTCAACCATTACCATAAAACCTTTTTCAAAATAGTAATAATCGACCCAAATATTATACACATTCCATAAAGTTATAGCATACCAATCTTAAAGCCACATCTTAAGGTTCAAATTTCACGAAGAATTTAAAATAAAAGGTTGTTCGCCAGTAGAAAAAGGAGAGTTGCTAAGCAACAAGTCCTTTCCCTTAGCTTCCAAGTTTCTTTGTCCTAAAATTCCAAGTTTCTTTGTGTGCTTAGCTTGTTTTGCATTTTGGATAAACGATTCTTAAAGCATGATTTATGCATTGCTTATCCTATTGAGAGCCAATGAGGGCTAGAGACATTGATAAAGGTGGAAAAGGTGAAGGTCCTAAAGTAGGTGTTATTGGCATTGAGTTAAAGTAAAGTTTGGCATTACTTTGTAGCAAAAACAATAAGTGATGATTCGAGAGTAACACGGTGCCAAGATTAAAATGAACATAACCACACCAACAATAATACCTTTCCCAACTCGATGCTTTATATATCTAAATGTTTCGGTTCAAACTTCAATGTTGATTAGTTTTGACTAATTTTAGAAAAAATATCAAGGTTACAAATATTATGCCTTAGGGATCAATAGATCGATTGTAGGGCCATCACTCTTGTCCTTGACTGAAAATAGTCAATCAGTTGTAAATGCCAATTTTATATCGCGACAAGTTATCCTTTATCTTTAATATCTTGACAAATCAATTTTAGAGTCACGGACTATTGTTTCACGGATTTGAAAATAGAATTGTTGAAATCATACAAAATTATTTAATCATGTCAAAGTCTAATTTAAAAAATTGATATGAGGTCTCAAGCATATTAGATTGTTTACTTAAAAATAAAATCATAAGCATTACATTATTCCTATCAAGCATTAACTAAAATGAAAACTGGAAGTGTACAGTTAGTGGTTGATGCATGTGGTTGGTAGGGGCCAAATTATTTTTCTATATTAAAGCAATTTGCAATATTACAAGTGCTAACATGTGGAAAGAACAATTTACACCATGGCAATGTTCAATGCATTATTAATTGTTTATTAACATGTTGTTCAACAACTGTCAATGAAATGTGCCAGTAGCGGTCCATTAAGTTAGTGTTGGAGACATCTACCATCATACACACTCTTCTGGTCAAATTGGCCTAGTTAAACCACTATCCTAAGTATAATTGACATTAATTGACATCGGTGGAGCATTAATTGCCATCATCCAGTCACACCCACATCTACCTACAGTCAAGGAGGCTAACTTAGCCTTCTCCTACAGTCAAGGAGGCTAACTGGAGCACTTCGGGGGTGATCTAAGTGACATTAATGCACCTAATTACTAACTGGTGGTTACAATCAGTTCAACCAGTCAGTTAAGGCGCCTCCTGTCATTAAATATATTATTTAATGATTATTTATTATTATTTAATGATCTGGAGTCAACAAGGCACCTCCACCAACTTTTGACGGTCAGTTCAGCTTCAGTTAACCTCATCAAGGTTCATTGAAGTCATGGAGCACTAGCACTTCATGGTTGGCTTGCTATGACATGTGTTTGATCTCCTTCAGTTGAAATTCAGTCATTTATTGCACTCTGACTTCAGTTAGGGTTTGGTGAGTCAATTAGGGTTTTGGTCAAGTGGTTAACTGAGTGTGAACCAATGGTTGAGAGTAAGTTAAGCTAGACTCACTCATTGAATTCGAATTGTCTCCTTAGGTATTCAAATTCTTCATGGAGTTAAGCTATTGCTTGACATTGTTATTGTAACCATTCATTGTTTATTGAATATACAGAGAGGAAACCATTCTGGTTCCGATTAACACCATTTCATGAGTCGTGCCGCCTTCAAACATAGCACTGTATATCAGATCCATTGGTTGGGTTGTTAGTTTGACTTTAAGAGATGTACTCGTTACTCTAAGTTTATCTCCACCAACTGGTTATGCTTATAGTCCATATGGAGCCTCTGTTGATGCCTTCTGTGTCACAGAGATGTCCCAGTTTGCATATCGAGTCCATGCTTCCTACCTTCAGTCACCATTCACCTTATGCTCTTGTTTGAGGATGAATACATTCATTACACAACCTTCAGAACAAGTTATGGACATTATGAGTTTGTAGTGGTACCATTTCATCTCGCAAATGCACTAGCTACATTTATGTGCCTTATGAATAATGTCTTCAGTAGGTATTTGGACAAGTTCATGTGTGTTTTCCTTGATGACATTCTTATCTATTATAAGAATGAGAAAGAGCATGAAGAACATCTAAGATTGTTATTGCAAGTGCTGAGGGAGCATAAGTTGTAAGTAAATTTGAGCAAGTGTGACTTTTATAAAGATAGGATTCATTATTGATCCGCATTATCTCAAATGAGGGTATATCTGTGGACCCTGAAAATATTTAGGCCATTATGAATTGGCCTACTCTAAGGAGTGTGACAGATGTAACATATTTTATGGGCCTTGCAGGTTACTATAGTAGATTCATTGAGGGATTCTCCAAGGTTGCACATTCCGTCACTTCTTTGCAAAAGAAGGGGATAAAATTTGAATGGACATCAAGGTGTGAAGAAAGCTTCCAGCAGTTGAAGAGTCTTCTCACAAGTGGACCAGTTCTGAAAATTGCAGACCCAGAGAAAGATTTGGTGGTGTGTACTAATGCATGCGGTCAAGGACTTGGAGGAGTTCTTATGTAGGACATGAACCACATGGTATGTTATGAGTCAATAAAGTTGAAGGATCATGAGAAGAACTATGCCACTCATGACTTAGAACTTGATTCCCTAGTACATGCTCTTAAGATGTGGATGCATTACTTAATGGGAAGAAAATTTGAGTTAAGAACAGAGCACTATGGTATGAAATATTTGTTTGACCAACCTACTTTAAATGTTAGGAAAGCTAGATGGCAAGAGTTTTTATGTGAGTTTGATTTTGATATCAAACACATAAAGGGGAAAGAAAATAAAGTGGTTGATGCTCTCAGCAGAAAGATGCATGAAATGCATTTGGCATCTCTTAGTATTTTCCAATCAGATTTGAGACAATAGATTGTTAACCATACTGTTGAAGATGAAAAATATGTGCAGGTAAAAGACAAATTGCAACAGCAAAGTCTTGAGAAGAGGTATGCGGGATATAAATTGAAAAAAGATGGAATTCTTACCTTTAAGAACATAATTTATATTCCAAGTGTAGCATATTTAAGGAGAGTTGTTATGGATGAGATCCATCAAACTTCATATTCTCGTCACCTAGGATATTAGAAGACCATTGCTACAGCCAAGAAGTAGTATTTTTTTCCAGGAATGAAGAAGGAAATTGTTGATTATATTTAAAAGTGCAAGAAATGTCAGAAGGTAAAGGTTGAGCATCAACAACAAGCAGATTTGTTGCAGCCTTTGTCGGTCCCAGAATGGAAATGAGAAGTGATTTCCATGGATTTTATTACAGGATTTTCAAGGACTTGGAGGAACCATGATTCCATCATGGTTGTGGTGGAAAAATTGAAAAAGGAAACACATTTTATACCTATCAAGTCTACTCATAAGACTGATGCTATTGCAAAAATATTCATGAAGGAGAATTTCAAATTGCATGGATTACGTAAGGCAATAATCTATGATATAGATCCTAAGTTCACTTCCAATTTTTGGAATGGTATGTTTGCATATTTGGGAACCAATTTGAAATGCAGCACTTCCTACCATCCTCAGATTGATGGTCAAACAGACAGAGTGAATCAAGTGCTTGAAGACATGCTTCGCATGTATGTGATGGACAAGCCATCCAAGTGGGAGCATTACGTACACTTGGTAGAATTTTCTTATAATAATGGGCAGCAAACATCCTTGGGGATGAGTCCTTATGAATCTTTGTATGGAAGAAGGTGTAGGACACCTGTGACATGGGATAATCCAGCGAACAAGATTGTGCTCGGTCCAAAATTTCTCAAGGAGATGGAGAAAGAGGTTGTAAAGATCAGGAAGAATTTGAAGCCAACCCATGACAAATAGAAAATCAATGCAGATAAGCATAGGGTGGATAGAGAGTTCAATGTTGGGGATCATGTTTACCTCAGAGTGAGGGAAAATAAGAGTTCTTTGAAGCTTGGAAGTTGTGCCAAGATTTCACCTAGATATTGTGGGACATTTGAAGTGTCTGAAAGAATAGGGCCTGTTGCATATAGACTTGCATTTACTTCTAGCACTAGAGCTCATAATTTTTTTCATGTTTCTTTGCTTAAGAATAATGTACATGACCCTAACCATGTGATTGATTGGGATGTGATTCAGGTAGAACCCGAGGGAGAGTTTCAAACCGAGCCATTACACATCCTTGACAGGAAGGTCACCATGCTCTAGAACTGAGCCATAGGACAGCTAAAGGTGTAGTGGAAGCACTGCGGTCCTGAGGAGGCTAATTGGGAGCTGGAGGATGCCATGCAATTGGCACATCCATTTTTGTTCAATTTTGCAGAGCACTGAGGGTGGTGCCGGTATAGAATTTTTGTCGAGTTTTGTTAATCACTGAGAATAGTGCTGATGAAGGGGGAGGGGATTGTAGTACCCTAGTTTTGACCCCATGGTATTAATATTGTACATGATGTATATATATTGTATTGATATCATGGCATGGAGGTCAAGCCCAATACCCTCCCATTGATCCGGTGTCTGGTGCATACGTGATCAAGGTTGATACTTATGGTTTTGGTTCTAAGTCAAGCACATAACGTTTTGATATATCATGTAATTGTACAAATTAATATAATACCGCAGCTAGCTATGGGATGATAGATGTTAAAGAAATGGGGGCATGATTCCACAAGGGATAGGGAGGAGAGTTAATCAAACCCCCTAATTTAATAGGATGTGACCATATGTCAATGGGGGAACCCATGTACCCCTAGCTACCTTTTTGTCCTCTGTCCTCAATCATCAATTTCTTCCAGAAGTTGGTTGACGAAGTTAATTCCTTGGGTAGAGCAGGGTATGGTAGTTATATTGCTTGACTGAGAAAATACTGGAGCCTGCAGTCTAGAGCAGCGTGTTCTTGATTTCATAGCAAGTAAACCCGCATAGGAATGTGTGCCCGTCCTCTCATCCTTGAGTCACAATGAGCGTGGGGTCATTGAGTCATTGAGTCATTCACATTGTTGCAAAAGCTTGTGGGGGAAAAGAGTCATTTTCTGTTCATGCACATTGTGCGTTATTCCTGTAGAGAGAGAACCGTGTTCTGTTCGGGGCTGTTCACTTGTTTTTCACCATCCTCAGTTGTGCAAATGTTTAGGGGACTGAGTATTTGCAAGTATTTTCATTTTTCGAGCAAGGGTAGTGAAGATCACTCAATTTGATAAGCAAGTGTGGTCATATTTGGTTTCCCCATTGTTGGTGTTCAACGGTCTACTCTATCACAGAGTGAATGTAATCCTGTTTGATGTGTTATGCTGCGGTTGTTGTGGTGTGCACCCTAGATTTTTTATCTAAACTGTACCCAAGAATAAGGAGTGGAAGAGAAGAGGAATGGGCTTGATAAACCTAGTGCAGAGAGGAGCCTCACAAAAGGGTAAGAATGGCTGGTAAATCTTCACTCCATTCCCTATAGAGCACTGGAAGGGAAGGCATAGCCCAAGGGACTATGGAGTAGAGAAGGGGATGCTTCCTTGTGTTGGGTATGCAGGTAATGTGGATCCCAGACTAGATAGACCTTATGAAGGTGTTGCTATCTCTGAATGATCCACTATCTTAGTCATTTTACCTTTCCACTACCTTAGATTCCTGATAAACCCAACTTGCATGATGGCTTGGCTGGTAGCCCGATAAACCCATCTGTTGGATTGGTTGTGTCCTATTTTGTTTAGCCTTGTGGGTAATCCTTTCCTGGATAGTCTGATAAACCCAACTTGCACGATGGCTTGGATGGTAGCTTGATAAACCCATCTGTTGTCTTGGCTGGTCCTTGAACTGATTGTTGGCTTGACTATGAATGGTATGATAAACCCATCATTGTTTGGCTTGTAAGACTGCATCCTGATAAACCCAACTCAGTGTTGGCTTGGCTGGATAGTCTAATAAACGCAACTGAAGGTTGGAATAACTATGTGTGTGCTCTGGTAAGGCTGTGTATAAGCCTGTTGTTTCCTAAGTTCCTTGTAGAAAACATGCCCGGCTCGGGGGTGGCAGTGTGTTGAGAGATTAATGAACACAACTGGACTATGGTTGGGTCGAAATTTCCAGCAACATAGCTAGTCGCGGGACAACTTAATCATCAATATAATTATCTATGATATGCTTGTTTATGCCATGTATTGTCTATGAATTGCTATGTTCATGTTGAATGCTTGTTAATGATCAAGTAGAGGTTACTTGTGTATGAATGTCCCTGTATTTGCTTGTTTATGCCTTTTATGTTTTATGCATTTTACCTTTGTACACACCTTGTGTTTTTATCATGCATTCACCTAAGTTCATCGAGGCTAGAATCCTGTTACAAGGCCAAAAATGCAGCTAAGGTAAGAATAGTTGAGTTTCCACCCCTTGGAATCTGACAGCGAAAGGCGGAAGGCAGAAGGTGGAAGGAAGAAATCGGAAGAGGAAAGGTTGAACAGGGATATCTCTCCAAGTCTTAGTTTTCACATAATTTATTTGATGAAAAAATTAATAGCCTTCCAAAACAGGAGTTCAAGTTGTTTTTACACCAAAGTAGCAAATCTTCCTAAGTGGCCTCAAGGAAATGCCCGCCATAGCTTGTGGGTTGAAGAAAATTACTGCACCATATGGTAATCGCGTAGATGGGTGTTTTGCCTACTTGACCACATCTTAACATCGACTTGAAAGTGCTTGAGGAAGAAGTTATGGATCTTCGAAAATAGGGCTTTAGGATAAACTTTGGAGAAATTTCTGAAAATGACTGTGTTGGAAAACTGGATCAGGTGGCCTTGGGAAAATGTTTGTTGTACCTAATGGGTGATTGATAAAAATAATCTAAAACTACCATGATCTAGCTTGTTAAGAAGGATATCTCTCCATAGTCTTAGTTTTCATATAAGGTGTTTGATGGAAAAATTAACAGCCTACCAAAAAAGGGGTTAAAAAAAATACCTCGATAAGAAAAATGTCTGTGGCCTTATGAACTTGGATAATGCGAACTCTGGGCTACAATATGGATATGCAAACTCTCGGCTGAACAACAAATTTGTAAACTCTCAGCTGAATAGTAGATTTGCAAACTCTTGGCTGAAATCTAGATATGCAAGTCTTGACTGAGAAATTGTCGAAAACTATCTCGGCCAAGAGATTACATACACAACTCTCGGCCAAGAATTTGTGGAATCCCGTCGGAATCATGAGCATTTAATGTGTTGGCCCCTAAAATATTCTCGGGGCATTATGTAACAAAACTCTCAGCCAAGACATGTTTTAGACTTTCGGACGAGAGTATAAAACAACTTTTGGCCAAGAGTTTTAATTAACCGTGGGTTAATTTTTGAACAAAAATAACTCTCGCCCGAGATATTTTACATTTCTCGGCCAAGACTTTCTAGTCAACAATTCAAGTACCATTTCTGTAGTTTTCATAAATGTGTCACTTTAAAACAATATCAAAACACTGCAAAAAATGATAATTACTTGTCAGAGTTTGTACCAGTGGATTCATCATTGAATCTACTTTCTCATCATATAATGTTTTTTTCATTTCATTTAGGATTTTTATTTTTTACTATTTTTTTTCTAAACTTTATCATTAAAAAAATTAGTGACTTAAAAGTCAGTGACAAAGAAGATTCAATATCATCACAATAACGAAGCCAAAAAATTATCAAAAATCACAAGGATGTTCCTTGCAATGTCCTCTTTAAAAGGGCGCTTTTAGTTTTTTTGATAAGAATCACACTTGAAAGAAAATGAGACAACCAAAACATGTGTCAATAAGGCACCATTTTTTGTACATATGTTATTTCGATAAATAATAAAAATTAGCGTATAACTTTGAAAATCCTCAACATATAGTCCATGCACAAGTGCGATCTGTGTAGATTATGAGTATACATTTTGTTTCCCTAAAATGAATAACTATCTCTAAGAAAAATGTGGTGCACACAGGTCACTCATTATTCAAGCTTAAAGTTTTAAAGTATATGTCGTTGGTGAACGTCGAATTTTCCCCACTTTATGTTGATAATAAAAAAAAAAAATATGAGTACGTAGCTAATTCAATTCTCTAAAACATTTATGTTTACTTCAAGGTGAAATTCCTAAGGGAAATATGGGTTTGAAGGGGTTGAAGTTGAAAAACATAAAATTTTACAGTTTGTTTTGTCAAAAAACAAGCAAAAGTGTTTCCCAACTTCATGGTTTCACCCATAGCATATGAATTTTTATCCCACCTCAACCTGTTAAAATCCACACATCCTCCAATAAATTTTTATGGTTTTCTTTTAAAATTAAAAATTAACATAATTCCTATTATATAAATATTTGAAATCTTTAAAATTATATTACATAAATATAAATTTTTAAAATTATAAATTATATACTAAAAATATTTTATCTATATTGATTTTGAAAGTAGATTTTTTAATAAAGATTTCAAATTTTTAATAATAATATTTTATTATTTAAAATATATATTTATATTGAAAATTATTTATATAGTTTTGATTTTGAATAGAGTATTTATGTATTTTGTATTTATAATTTATTTTATATTAATATAGAAATAATACTTTTCTTTCTAATTACTTTAACAATATTTTAGTACATTTCTATTTTATTCAAAAAGTAATTTATGAGTATTTTTTTACAATATTTATATGGTTAACTATGAGTTTTGATCCTTTAGAATTTGACAAATGATGTCATCATCTAGAATGTGATTGGTTCTTTTAAAGTTGATTTTGATAGTATTTTTGTGTTATGAAACCCATTTTTACCTTAAAATTTGTGCTTATTTCTTAGGTTATATTGAAAATTTATCAATTTTTTCACTTCATCTACTAGTGTTTTGTTTGTTTAAGATTGTAAAAGTTTGGAAGAGAATCTTTTTTTGTATTTTTTATTTAAAAGGTTTAATTAATTTATTCTTGTCAGCTGAAGTACAATTATTTATATCACCCTTCAATTTTGAAGGGCTTCGAGAATATGTGCCCTTCAAATTGAAATTAAGACCCGTTATTCAAATTTGATCATTGGAGAAAACATATGCAATAAAAAGGTCAATGGCCCAAATAATTTTCTTTAGTACGAAATTTGAGTGTATTGGGACTATAAGAGTTACGAAATTTGAGTGTATTGGGACTATAAGAGTTAAGAAACAGGTAGAGATTCTAATTTTATTAAAAATTAATGATAGTGATAAAGTCAAAAAAAATTGAGGAAATCATAAAGAGAAATGTTTTTATTAACTCAACTTACTTAAATACACTCAATAGATAGAGGTCAAGAAATAAGTGGTTTAAATTTATGGAAACTTGGCAATGGCCATGTTATGAGTTAATCATGGAGAAAAAAATATTGTTTTAAGTACATTGGGGGTGTAGATGCCAAGAAATAGGTGGGGATTTTTCCAATATTTTATGTAATTTGGAGATGGCAGTAGAGTTGAAATGTTGTAAGGAAATTATAGAGAAAGACAAATAGTCCATTCATCCTACAAACTTGTGTGGATTGAGGGTATTGAGGCCAAAAAATAGGTGGGGCATTTTTCAATAATTTCATGAAAGTTTGGCAAGGATAATAGACTTGAAAAAGGTATTAGGCAATTATACAGAAAGTGAAATGGTCATATTCACCCAATTGGCTCGAGTACACAAGTACACGTAGGTAAAGAAATAATGGGGCTTTTTAATAATTTTATGGAAACTTAGACAATAACATTATAGTTGAAAAGTTATTAGGCCATTATAGAAAAAGAAAAAAGGTTGTATTCGTCCCACTAACTAACTCAAGTGGACTCGGAAATAGAGGGAAAAAAAATTATGAATATTTTTCCAAATATCTTATAGAAACTTGGTGATGGTGAAAGAGTTAAAAAATTGTAGAGAAAAACAAATGGCCTTATTCACCGAGTTGTTTTGACAGGACGAGAGACACACATACCAAAATGTATGTGGGGATTTTGTCAATAACAATGACGATAAAGTTGAAAAAATTGTGAAGAAAAGTATAGAAAGAGAAATGGTTGTCAACGTCTTGATTACGAGTGAATTGATACACACAATTAAGTTTGCATAAAGTTATCACGGTTTTGCCATAATCTCCTTTCAATAGTAAACAAAAATCAGATAACGTTGTATGACTGGAGTGATACCACACAATTAAGTTTGGAATATAAAGTTGTCACGGCTTCCCCAATCGCCATAGTTTTCATTTGTCTGCTCTTCACTCACTCAATCGTCAAAAAATCAGATAACGTTGTACGAGTGCATTGATACCATACAATTAAGTTTGCATAAAATTTGTCACGGTTTCGCAATAATTTTCAATTGTCTGCCAACCTAGTTAATTGTCAACAAAATCTGATATTTTCAATATTTTCATTTGTCTGTCGACATCACATCACATCCATCCACTAGGAAAGCTCTCGAACTGGACGGCCGAGAACTCGGGGAGTATATGCTCGTGGTATGGTATTCGTTGCAGACCACACACCATTAGAGTCGTCGCCATTGACCTTCCTGAACGACCATATTACCGAGGAGGATTGGAAGTTGCTCTTTCCCAATCTTTGGGAAATCTGTCTTTATTGGGCCAGTTACAAATTTAACCTTTTCATTCATGTGACTATTTGAAACAAAACTAAACATAGTTTTTCATGATGGAAAACTGTTCGCTTCAATAGGTGAATTTGTCTTCTTACTGTATATAGGAAGACCTATTTAGACTCGACATTGGTCTCGTACAGAAGGTTTGAATATCATTTCTTATTTAGACTCTAGCTTTTATTATTATTATGAACATACCTTAATTTTCTATTTAAAATAAACTTTGACAATAAAATAATTATAAATAATGTTAAATTCCTTTTTTATTTTATAGTTTCATAGTTTTTCAACCATTACCATAAAACCTTTTCCAAAATAGTAATGATCGACCCAAAAATTATACACATTCCATAATGTTAGCATACTAATCTTAAAGCCACATCTTAAGGTTCAAATATTACGAAGAATTTAAAATAAAAAGTTGGCCATAGTAGAAAAAGGAGAGTTGCTAAGCAGCGAGTCCTTGCCCTTAGCTTTCCAGTTTCTTTGCGCTTAGCTTGTTTTGCGTTTTTGATAGATGATTCTTAAAACATGATTTATGCATTGTTTAGCCTATTGAGAGCCAAGGAGGACCGGAGACATTGGTAAATGTGGAAAAGGTGAAGGTCCTAAAGTTGGTGTTATTTGCGTTGAGTTAAAGTAAAGTTTGGCATTACTCTGTAGCAAAAACAATAAGTGATGATTTGAGAGTAACATAGTGCCAAGATTAAAATGAACATAACCGAGCCAACAATAATACCTTTCCCAACTCGATGTTTAATATGTCTAAATGTTTCGGTTCAAACATCAATGTTGATTAGTTTTGAATAATTTTAGAAAACTTCCCAAGGTTACAAATATTATGCCTTTGGGATCAATAGATCGATTGTAGGGTCATCGCTCTTGTCCATGATTGGAAACAGTCAAGTAGTTGTAAATGTCAATTTTAATATTGCGAGAAGTTATCATTTATCTTTAATATCTTGACAAATCAATTTTAGAGTTATGGACTATAGTTTCACAGATTTGAAAATAGCAATCTTGAAATCATACAAATTTCTTTAATCATGTCAAAGTCTAATTTTAAAAATTGATACATGAGCTCTCAAGCATAGTAGAGTATTTACTTAAAAATAAAATCATAAGCATTACATGTAAATATTCTTATCGAACATTAACTAAAATGACAACTGGAAATGTACGGTTAATGGATGATGCATGTGATTGGCAATGACCAAATTGTTTTTCTATATTAAAGTAATTTGCAATATTACCAGTGTTAGCCTGTGGAAAGAACAATTTACACCATGACAATGTTCAATGCATCATTAAGTGTTTATTAACATGTTCAACAACTCTCAATGAAATGTGCTAGTAGCGGTCCATTAAGTTAGATCGATTCTTAACAAATGAATTGTATCTTGCACATGAAGTTATAGGAGTGGTCCATTAAGTTATAACCAACCCACGTGTCCCCACCTATTTACAAAATGATTCAACAGATAACAGCCACCAGAAAATTCCTTTCTAGTATGTAGTATGGGAGAACGAATTAGTGTTGACTAATCCTTTGGAATTTCATTGTAAATAATATTTCAGTTATTTATTAGTAAATTTTTGTTTATAATTTTGTTATCTAATTGTAGATAACGGTTTTTATTACCTTTATATGTAAATACCTTTCTTTCAAATAATACATTGATTGCTAAGATTCTTCACAGCCTGTGTCAATGGTATCAAAGTGGTAGGTTGATCCAAAGAGGGATTAAACCCTAGGAAGCAAATCATGTTTGAATAGATGGGCTCTGCCATTTGTCAAAAAACATGTTTTGAATAAAGTGTTGATCCTTTGTGAAGAGAAAGAAGTTTGCTATCATTAATAGGAAGCAAAAAAGTTTGTTATAAGAATTTTTTGTGAATTTCACTGAAGTTGTTAAGATAAATCTCGCCGCTATCAAAGAGGAGCAAAAAAGGATCTACATATCCATTGGAGAAGACGTGAAGATCTAATGAAGGAGAGTAATTCCTGCTTGCTATGCATAATTCGTCGTAGTAAAATCACATGAAAGATATGTAAATTAAAATTGATAGAGAGACCAAGCACTCCTAAATTCATCGAGTGAAGAAGTATGTCCGCATATGGATGTTATACACTTAATTTCTTCCCTGTTTTTATTCTATTTTATCTTTGTCAGTTTTGTTTTGCATCAAGATTTCATTGTGTGGCACAAGTATTTCACTTATTTATGTTGTAGATTGTCATCATTACATTATGTTAGAATTTGGATTAATTTAGATAAACCCCATAGCTTGAGTAATTTCCTATCAAACTAGCGATCATCGTGGGTGGTACCTATATGTTTTGGTAGATGGAAGTATGTCCATAGGGTTGTCAATTTTTCAATCTATATACCAATGTTTGGCCCAAAGGTACGATTGGTTCCCAGTCGGTGTTGATATGGAAAGTTTTTGATTTTGCAACAGAAAGGATACATGAAGAATGCAATGGTCATAATGTAATTGTGCATATGTTGTAATGCGATACATGATCGGTTGTACTAGACACCTTCGATTCTTTTGTCAATTTTTTGGTCCAAGTTGTAATGCCTCCTCATAGGCATGTTTGTGTCCCCATTTTGTTGTAATCCTATTTGTTGTATGCTTGTTCAGTAGGCATACTTGTAGCACTAAGGCGCATGATATCACAAGATTTGATACTCTCTCAAAGAGGTTTGTGTTGTCAAGTTGTGGAATAGACCAACGCTAGATGTAATGGGGGTAATAGGTATACCTGTAGCCTAAACTTGATAAAGGTAGAAGATAAGTAAAAGAATCTTCGATACAAGGGGATTTGTTGATGGATCAAAGATATTTCCAATAATCATTATGATGAAATCCCAAGGATGAAGAGTTGACCATGGTTAGAAATCAACAATAATGAGCAAGAATAAGCAGGCCTAAAGGACCAAATGAAACATTCAAGAAAAATATCAGAGTAAAGATCAACAAAGATACAAGGTTTGAATTAAAAGAAGGAAAAGAATAAATATTTTGCAACAGCGTTTGTATTTCATAATTTTTCTATTAGAGTATCATAATTAAGAAAGAAACTCTCGATATTAAGAGGGATTGTTAGGAGTAGCAATCTTGTTAGTTAACTTGTGTTAGTTGCATTTAGTTAGTTAGTTCCATAATTGGTTATCCCGTATTGGCTAGAACCTTCAATTACATAACATATATATACTATTGTACAATAATAGATAACACTTCAACCCTTCGTGGTTTGATACTAATTTGTTTTGGCTCTCCCCATATTTGAACATGGTATCAGAATGCAACTTGGCATGTCAGATGTCCCTTCAGATTAAGGGGGGTTTAATGTTGAATAATCCTTCAGGATTTCATTGTAAATAATATTTCAATTATTTGTTAGTAAATTCTCATTAATAATTTTTTTATCTAACTGTAGATAATGGTTTTGATTTTCTTTTATATGTAATACCTTTCTTTCAAATAAAAAATTAATTACTAAGATTCTTCACGTCTTGTGTCAATTAGCACTTGGTTCCCACTTGCTCTGAGCACCCTAATGGAAGTCCATATACTTAGCAATGAGTCACCCTATGACTTTGTTCATATTAGAGTGGTTTCTAGAATAGGTGTACAATTCACTGGGAAAATGGGTCAAGTTATTATTATGAACTTTCAATCATTAGCTCCCAATTGTCCCAAAAGATAAACAATAAAATCTTAAGAAAAAACTTTGTGTGTAAGTGAAAATCAAATAGGCCCTACTGTCCAGCCTATGCGTTGATGCTCCCATCCCAATCCATTCCTTTACCAACTTTCAGATTACTATTTATTATAGTAGAAGTTCAAGTATCTAGCTTTATATTTTAACGTGTATTTATCATATATATATCTCTTTGTGAACAGATGGCATTGTCCTCTTATGTTAGGAATTGAAGCCTAGGATTACCAATTATTTTCTCTTTTATTTCCTCACATGCATGTAAACGACATCCAGATTCTAGTTGTCACACAACACTAAACCAAAATAGACTGCAAAAATGTCTCTTGCTATTCAATTCAGCTTATGTTCTTGAAAGCATAACTACAAGGAAATTTATGCCTAGGATGCTCATTCTAGTTCGATTCCAGCCCCATTAGGATTGTCTCTGAATTGAGTTTGGAATTCCCCCACTCCTCAATTTGTGTTGCCAGCTTTGATCCCATTTATGTGATATTGAGCTTGTTTTCGAAGTGGGTTTGTTGGATAGAAGTTTCCTTTTTTTCCAATGGCAGTTCACCAATTACATATATTGGAAAATATGCCAACACCTGCCATTCCAAAGAATCAAGGTCTCGCCAAAATTACATAATCCACGCATTCATTACACAGGACTCGACAAGAGCATCATGTCACTTACAAGAATTGAACTTGGGTGGGGAGGGTGGCAATAATTTCCTCCCAACCACATAAGCTATATCCAATAAAATTTCAATAGAATATTCATAAAGATGAGATTCCAAGGATGCTTAGTAATATTCGTGGGGTTTATGGTGAAGTTTTTGAATTTTATTCAAGGTTTGATTGGAACATCGATGATTTTGTATGCAATATGGATGCTTAACCATGTTAAGGGTTGGGGAGGCCCAGATGGGTGCGATCCCTGGTTGATTTCGATGGCTTACATGCCCCTAGGTTGTGGTTTCTCAGACCAAAGGCTGGCCCATCAAGTCAAAGGGCATTGTAACCAACAATATATATATATATATATA
>LPNX010572716.1:386171-413748 GCA_001517045.1 Pseudotsuga menziesii
AACTCGGAGAGTATATGCTCCTCATGGTACGGTATTCACTGCAGACCACAAACCAGAAGAGTGGTCTCCATTGACCTTCATGGACCACCAGATTACCAAGGAGCATTGAAAGGTACTCTTTCCCAGTCTTTGGGTAATCTGTCTTTATTGCGCATTCTCAATCTTTCAAGTAATTTATTACATGGAGGAATTCCACCTGAGTTGGGCCAGCTTAAAGCGTTGCAAGCACTTGATCTGAGTTACAATAATATGAACGGTTCTATTCCAGTCGAACTGGGCGGACTGCAGAGGCTGCGCAACCTGAATCTTTCTGGTAATAGTTTATATGGAGGAATTCCACCTGAGTTGGGCCAGCTTAAAGCGTTGCAAGTACTTGATCTAAGTGATAATTATCAGATTCTGAGTAACACTGCTATCAACGGTTCTATTCCACCTGAGTTGGGCCAGCTTAAAGCGTTGCAAGTACTTGATCTGAGTAACAATGATTTCAACGGTTCTATTCCAGTGGAGTTGTGCCTGTTGCAGAAACTAGAGTACCTACTTCTCGGCGGCGACTTGTCAGGAAGTATACCACATCAGCTGGGTAATCTGACTCAGCTTACACATCTATCTATTTATAGTGATCATATTTCTGGTTATATTCCTTCCGAAATATTCAGGCTTCCCCTCTCCTATCTATCTCTTCGTATTAACTTCACGGGGAGCATACCTAAAGCCATTGCTAATTTGACCGAATTGACTCACTTAGATCTTTCTAGATTTTCTGAAGACGACGACATGTTTGAAGGCATCCCTGAAGACAACATACTTGAAGAAATTGCCAATTTCACCAAGTTGAACTACTTAAGTCTTTCAGGAATTAGATTTACCCCCAACATACCCATTTCTAACAATTTGTGTGGGTTGATCTATCTAGATCTTTCTTTTAGCATACTCTCTAGCCATATATATCAATCCATTTTCAATTTAACTCAATTAACTTTATTATATCTAAATTTAAATAGGCCTGCTACTAGCATTCCTATATCCCTTGGTAATTTGAGTCAATTAGTTGACCTACACTTGAGTTCTAATATGCTCACAGGTTCTATTCCTGAAGCCATTGCTAATTTGAGTCAATTAGTTAACCTAGACTTGAGTTCTAATATGCTCACAGGTTCTATTCCTGAAGCCATTGCTAATTTGAGTCAATTAGTTAACCTAGACTTGAGTTCTAATATCCTCACAGGTTCTATTCCTGAAGCCATTACAAATTTAAAGAAACTTGAATTTCTTCATTTTTCAAACAACAGTGTTATTGGGGAAATTCCAAAAGACATAGGAGAGCTTCATTCATTGAAATACTTATATTTGGATTCGAACAAATTTAGTGGAAAAATTCCATATAGCATAGGTCAGCTAAAGGCTCTCACATACCTAAGCATATATAATAATAGTTTTTCTGGGACTATTTTTGATACTATTAATGGTTTGGTTTCACTTGAGATCTTAGATATATCACTAAACAACTTGGAGGGACCTATTTCCACTAAAATGTTTTACAATTGGACTTCTTTATCAGTTTTCTCTGCTTATTCTAACAATTTTTATGGGACTCTACCCTCATCTTTCGCCAACTCTACCTCTCTCTTCTTCTTGGATGTAAGGAACAATGGATTTATAGGTGAGCTTCCATATCTTGCAAATTTGGGTGGCTTAAATTATTTAAGCGTTGGATATAATAATCTCCATGGTAGTATTCCTCAATGGATTACAAATCTCACCAGCTTGTATGTGTTGGATTTATCCAACAATAGATTCAGTGGAAGAATACCATATGATCTTGAAAGGCTCCAGCAATTTGCAACACATACCTTGGAGGATGGATATTATCCTTATGAAATGGAAATTGACATAAAAGGCTTTGAGTATAATCTCCCACATGTCCGGCTTGATGACAGGATATTTGATTTATCAAGGAATAATCTTACAGGAGAAATACCCATAAGCATAGGGAGTATGATTAGTTTGCGATTGCTAAATTTATCTGGGAACCAATTGGAAGGGGAAATACCTACATGCATTAGTAAGCTATCTCACTTGGAGCAGTTAGACTTGTCCAAAAATAAATTGAGTGGAGGAATTCCTCAAGAACTCTCTAAATTATCAATGTTGGCTGTTCTAAACATTTCATCTAACAACCTTTGCGGGACAATCCCAAGAGGAAGACAATTTAACACTTTTACTGAGGCTTCATTTGAGAGAAATAAGTGCTTATGTGGGTTTCCTCTACCACAATGCAGTCAAAAGGATAAGCCAAAGAAAATACTTGTTGGAGGCAATGACACTGGGAGTGTTAAAAGAGGATGGTTTAGCCGTGTAGATGAAGAAGTTTCTTTGGTTGCATTGGGAATTGGAACATGGATTGGATTTGGAGGAGTTATTGCTATGTTCATTCTTTGGGACAAAGCAAGATGTTGGATAATTAGTTCACCCAACAATACACAAAAACCCTTTTATGGCCTCTACCGATTCCCTACATAAGTCCATAACACTTACCCATGTACCTCACTATATTAATGTATGAAATGTCACTTATGATATAGTATTTGAATATCCTTTATCCATATATCATAATCTTTATCAATAAAATGTCATTTTTCCATGTGTATTATTGTCTTCATCAATGTAATACTACTTAATGATGATAGTATTGAATTTCACTAATCTACTTTCATCATTGTCATAAAACTTTATAATATAATGTTTAAATATGAGTAAACTACCTTTCCAAGAGATTGTAAATTTGAATTCATTTTTTTAATTGTTAATGTACATTGGTTTTGTTAAAAATTTTACTTTTAAAATAAGTAGTACAACCATGAAGGGTCTTTGAGATTATTTTAAAATTTTTACATTTTAAACTAAATCGTGCAATGAACAGCCTTTTGATATTATTTTAAAATTTTTATGTTAAAAATAAATCATGTAATGAAATCCCTTCTAAAATTATTTTTCTAATAAATTACGTGCAATCAAAGACTTTCTAAAATTATTTTATAATAACTTAACAAAGTTAAGTTCAATTTCAAATTTCATGTTAAGGTTTTCAAGTTTGTGTTTCTTAAAAATTACAAGACTTGATATCCATAAATTTTAAATATTGTTGAAATTTGTATTGATTTATATTTGAAAAATAATAAAGAAAATATATTTTTAACAATATTTGAGTTCAAATTAACAGGTAAACACATAATAAATATCGTAGTAGCGTTTGTCAATACTATTTCAACCAAAAATAATATTGCGAGTATGGGAGAGATGTTGTAGCATTTGTTATTAACAAAATAATAAAAAATAATAAAAATTAATTATTTGCCAAAATAAATGTCGGTCACAAAAACAACCTAATATGGAGGAGATGTTGTAATGTTCCTACCTAACAAAATAATAAAAAATTTAAAATTTAATTATCCGCCAAAAAAAATTTAATTAAATTGTTTTGGCCTTGCACATGGTTTGGCCTCCTAAACAACCCATGGTTTTATTGTACATGGTTTAGGGGGGCATTGCAAATGGTTTTAAAACCATGTGCAAGGCCTCCTAAACAACCCATGGTTTTATTGTACATGGTTTAGGAGGGCCTTGCAAATGGTTTTAAGACCATGTGCAAGGCCTCCTATACAGCCCATGGTTTTAGGAGGGCCTTGCACATGGTTTTAAAACCATACCATGTATGGGGCAGATGCTGTGATGTTTGTTCCTAACAAAATAAAAAATAATAAAAAATATTACAGATTAATAATAAAAATATTATATATTGACCTTAAATAAAAAGACGTGTCTTTTGGTTTGAATCAAATCAATGGCTATATATAGGACACACCAAAGCTGATAGCTCCTTGAGTGCAATAATTAAGGTTTGCACCTCGAGAGATTTGATCCCTCTCGACGCCTGATAGAACCTGGGATTTGGATCTATGCTGATTATACCTCATTAATAGAGAGAGAGAGTGTGTGAGAGGGAGTTATTTGTTACTATTACTAATTAGTTATTAGTAATTAAATGTGTATTTTTTTTAATCTTTATATTTCCATATTTGTAATATGGAAATTTTAATTTTTGTGGGTAAACTTTCTTTAATTAATATAAAAAATAAAAACATTATTACGTCATCTGAACCAATATATTGATCTTACATGGTAGAAATACAATAGTTCATATCAATATGTTCATCTACATGTAACTTGGTATCGGTATTCAATTATAGTAGTTATGAGAATTCAGTGTTTCAAATAGTTATTATGATTGTTATTTAGGAAAAAATCAACTATTATTATGAGAGGTAAAATTAAGATTTAAACTTCAAATAAAAGGCATTGTTAAAATTAAAACATCCTATAAAAAATTCTTGACATGCAAGGTAGGATGCCAAATTCTCGGTGTAACACAAGTACGTAGTTGTTGATTCTCCTAGTAAAAAAAGTATTAGATATTATTGAAAATTTTCATTAAATTATATTTGAATAAATAATATAAAGATGATAATAATTAAGTTAATTGTAAATAAAGTCACAAAATTCGTCCCAAAACTACTTACCACCTAAATGGCCAAAATTACTATATATGTAAAAAAATAACAATAATATACAAATCAAAATAAAAATAATATTAAAAAAAATAGCACATTGCAGAAAGAATAGGCACTCACATACCAATCTTAAAGCCACAGTGAAGAATTCAAAATAAAAAGTTGGTTGTTAGTAGAATAAACTTGAAATCACAAATTAACAAGTGGGGCTGCGAGGCACCAAGTCCCTGCCTTGAGCCTCACAAGTCTATCTTGAACCTTAATAGGAAGAACAAGCTTGTTAAAAGTATAATGTATTATAAGCTCAAAAGAATAATAGACTATATTGAGACTTTAAAGGGTATTCTCAATAACCAGATGAGCCACCACTGTCAATATGTTGGAAGTCTAAGGACCGTCTGGGGATCTAGCTGTATTGGTATTTTAGCATCTATTGCCTACACCAAGATCGCACATAGTGTCCTCATAGATAGGCTCGACCTCATAAATTTATGATTCCATGAGTTCTCCTTCTAGCAAAGTTTATTGAAGTTTCTCTTTTTGCTTGGGTTGTTTTCTCGGAACCATGATCTAAACCTGCAACTCATTCATGGAGACAACAACAAATATTAACATTGTTAGCAAATGTAAATATGATTTTAATTGTTTTATCACCAAATTCAATTGTTGTTTTAAAGTAAGGAATTATGTGTTATAGAAATGGGGTATTATAATGCCAGAGCCTTCATTTAATCCAATAGGCAAGTGGGAAGTTGTGTATAGCTAGGAGCTATGCTAATAAAAAGAAAGATAGGCTTCAACCGTCTTCCTGTAAGAATGTTTAATAACTAGAGTAGATCCAACAAATGTGTATATAAGCAAGAGTATTAAATTTATTGCAAAACAAAGTTATAGATATTTTGATATAAATATATACACCATTGGATTGAAGTACTGGGTAGTTGGGATGTATAAATTTCTAATAACCATGATTTAAGATTTGTATTGTAAAGAGCAATGAAATTATTATATAAGGAAAGGATTATTGCAATCAAACAAAGCAGCCTGCAAAATCAGTAAATTCATGTTTGTTCCTCTTACTTCTTACCTCCTTTATCTTTCAAATTTGCAGATTTGTATTGTAAAGAGAAATGGAATTATTATATAAGGAAAGGATTATTACAATCAAACAGAGCAGCCTACAAAATCAATAAATTCATGTCTGTTCCTCTTACCTCTTACCTCCTTTATCTTTCAAATATGTAGTATCTGAAAGTTAAAGCTTACTTGTGTCTAATCCATGAGCATTGAATGTAAATCTATATATTATTAGTGATCCAAAGAAAATTGAAACCTAACTCCAGTCTCTCTCCCTAAATCTTCCAACATCCTATCTATTAAAATCAAATCTTTTAGGTGCCTAGGCTTGGTTCTCTCAAACATACATTCACCCCGAAACACATTATTAGAATCAAACATTGAATATATATTATTGAAAGCTAAATTTGGATTTTGGAGAACTCTGTCAGGCTAAAGCTAGTATTAAAACTGGGATGTCATCTGTTAGTCACATGAATAATATATGCATGTATCTCCAATTGACAAATAATGAATAACATATGCATATATCTCCAAATAATGAATGAAATCTGGCTATGTTCTGTCTTTATTCTAGTTTCAACTTTTTGCATGGCTTACTCCATTTTGGTAAATACATAAACACATTTATATGCTATCTGTATTTTTCACAAAAATAACAGCTTACAACAAAAATCCTGGGAATTAACTATGAGTATGCACTACAGCTACAGGCCATTTGTTTTCCTTCAATATTTCAGGTAAATGACAGCTTACAATAGAAATCTAGTGCCCTAGCATCCTTGCTAAACACATTTTATATGCTATCTGGAATTTTCACGGAAATAACAGCTGACAACAAAAATCTTGGGAATTAACTATGAGTATGCACTACAACTACAGGCCATCTGTTTTCCTTCAATATTTCAGGTAAATGACAGCTTACAATAGAAATTAAGTGCCCTAGCATCCTTGCTTTTGGCCTCTATTGAGTTGTTATTTTATTTCAAATTGGATTGTACATATACTGCATGACCGTAAACCGTAAAGGGACGATATACTAACTTCTAAGTGATGAATCCACCCAGGCCCTGGTGTGTATTAGTGTATGCATAAACACATTTTACAACTACGTGGGATTAGGGAATTAACTCAGTATGCAATGCATAGGACTTCACTAGAGTTGTTTTTCCTAATGTAGGAGAATATCAAGCATTTATCTTGAGGGAAAGACAATTTTCTCAGGTAGTTGCAGCATCCCCAATAGCACGCACCCTGCTCCTGCTTGCCTACATTTGCAAAGTAATTAAGGACCTGCAGGTCCATGGAATACAACCCTGGTTTATTGGGTATTTTCATTTTTTGCAACTGTTGCAACAGCCTGCTTGTATGGTGCCAGTGATATGGTAGTGTACATGTTTATATCTCTTATAATTCCTCTGCAGATATTTCATTCAATTCAATGACTATGACTTCATATATATGTTCCTTTTTTAAGTATTCCTAGAGATTTTTGAAGTACTAAGATGGCCATTTTTTAAGTCATTGAGTTGCTTATGCAGGCTTTCTGATATTATTCCACTAGAGTGTCTATAAAATTGGTTTATGGCATGTTTGAAGCAATTATAAGATAAGTTAGATCTGCGCGAAATCTTCATAGATCCATCATGGAAATAACCTAGCAATCAATCGAATGAAGAAAGGGATCGAGTTATTATAATGTCGTTTGTTTCTAAACATTGTTGACCCTTCGTACTCATATCATAACGATGGAATTTACAAAACATTCGATTTTTAAAAAATTACTGATATAACATGCGGCAATAACATGTACATTGATAAATTACTTTATATACATTTTAATTTAATAAATTAATTGTTATTATTGTTTATATAATAGTTAATTTCTATTTTTTTATAATTTAAATATTTTATGATAATATTATATTTATGTAATTTCCAATGTATAATGATATATAATTTTTAGTTTTTTTTTCTTATCATTAGGTTTAAAAAGTAAAAACTGAATAAATTATACTTTCTGGTTTTAGAAACTGAAATTATATTTATTAGAAGCACGGATTCGCTATTTTAAATCTGGTTCATAGGTCTTATCTCTCTTACAAACGGACTTTGCCTAGATGACCAGTCCTTTTTTGGATGCATATAAAATGTTAAAAAACCAATATGACAATTTTTGGATGTATATAAAATGTAAAAAAACCAATATGACAAGTTAAAGTGAGGTTCAAAAAATAATAAAGTGTGTTTACAGAGAAAATGATTAGTTTTTTTTCATATGCTTATTTCTGAAAAGATTTATTTTTACATTTTGAATATGTTTTGTATTTAGATTATATGGTGTATGTATCACTCTATCACAAGGTTGACGTTGTGGGTGTATTAATGAATTTTTAATGGTATATGTATATTAACTTGTTATAATTTTATTATTGTATAAATATGGATATTTATAAATATTGACTTTTTAAAGAAATATAGTGTAGTGGAAGGATAAATTTGGATTTTCGAGAACTTTGCGAGGCTTGAAGTAGAACAACTGCTGCAACATATTTGATTGCATGCATAGCACGTGGAGAGAATATATGCCTGTATATCCAATTGGCAAATTCCTATCAGATGCGATTATTTGAAAATTCACAGTATGGTTTTGAGAATTTAACGTCACATGTTTTACAAAACCCACCTTTGCTATGTGCCCTAGCTTCCAAGTTCCCACTAAAGCTAGTATTAAAACTTGGATGTCATTTGTTAGTCACATGAATAGTAGATGCATGTATCTCCAATTGGCGAATAATGAATGACATCTGGCTATGTTCTATCTCGACTCTAGTTTCAACTTTTTGCATGGCTTATTCCATTTTGGTAAATACATAAACAAATTTTTTATGCTATCTGGAATTTTCACGGAAATAACAGCTAACAACAGAAATCTTGGGAATTAACTATTAGTTTGCACCAGCTACATCACTGTTTTCAGCTTGAAGACGAAGAACATGTTGGTCATGCTGGGTGATAGTAGCGACCTAGTTTACGCCGATTGAAGCAAAACAATATCTGCATTGCGAGTGGACCATTTTTTGAATTTTATGCAGTGGATTTTGTTATAGATTTAGAGGATTTCATATTGAATCCCTTTTCCTTACAGAATTTGAAATACTTGATGATATTTGTGTTCATTGGTTAAAATGATTTTTTTTTATTCTTTAGATATTCTTTTGTAAAGTTGCATTTGTCTACATTTTGAACCAATTTCACATCAATTTCTTTTACCTGATTTAGTACCCATGAGCCTTTTTTTAAATTTCGTGGAAACTGAATATGTAGAAATGTACTGTAGTGTACTGTGATTGTCTGCATTATTTTTGAAACTTTTGTCTCAAAGATACAGTGTGTTTCAGATTTTGCTTTTACTGTTTGAATTGTTTGATGCAATCTCTGTTAATAGGTTAACATAAAAAGATTTAATGTTTAGATGTTTTGACTAAAGAATTTCTTCTGAAACATTGCATTTGGATAGCACTTAACCTCCCATAACCTGGCTTGGCTTATTAACTCTTTTACCTTTCTTAAGGCAGCAGGTGAGCATCTGTCATAGTCGTATTACTGTAAATTACTAGGCCAATAGAGATGATAGTGTTGTACAATTTTGGTTGCTTGTATTGTCATAAAGTTGAAGTAATTAAATGTAGAGATATCTGAATTAATTGTGTTTCTTGCTTTTGTAGAGTGATGATTCTGAAAGGTTTTTGGAGGATTTAAGAAAGAATATAGCTTTGGTCTCACAACGTGCTGAGCTCCCGAGGTCTGATCCTGAGGTCTTACAGCATTAACTTTCAGAAGAGCCTAAATCAAGTAGAGAAATTGATTGTCCACGTGGTTGTCCCGTGAGCTATCGACCATGGCTCCAACACAAATGCCTCGGAGATCCAATTTCTTGTCTCGTCCATGGTTTAAAGCAGAGGTCCAGAGCACTAACTAGGATTTCGATAAATTTAAGCTAGTTGTCATCAATGTTCTGCATGCTTCGGGTATGATCAGGTTTATCCCTCCTTGGTCAACTTAAAAAAAAATATGGAGATAGGCACCAATTTAACATTGAACTTGTGTAAGTCCCAGCTTTTCTTAGAGCACATATACATATGTTTCTTTATAATTTAATAAACTTATGTCAATATGGTCAGGCTTCTGCAAAGTATGGCTACTGAAGTCTTAAGGCCTCATGAGTCTTCTGGCTTAAGAGCTTACTTCCGAAACCCAAATAGAAGGGAAAGTAGAAGAAAAACAAATTGAAAATTCATTCAAAAGAGAATTAAAAAACAACATCCGTCATTGTTGATGCTTTACCAAACTTGATAGAATGTTTACATGGTATGAAAACTAATGTCAAATTTGTGCATATCAAAAGAAGGACATAAATAGATTCTAATTTCTATCCATCTTAGAGAAAGCATCAATGGTCCACTGCGTCACCATAGCTCCAATAGCTCCAATCGTAAGGGACTGTTCACTATGTCACCATAGCTCCAGTAGTAATTGACTCCACTCATCCAAGCTTGCTCCAGTAGTAAGGGAATCCACTCATACAAGCTTGAGAGAGGAACTAAGAGGAGCATAATTGAATGAATCATATGATCAAAGTATTAGTGTTGAAATATGGTGGTGCAATGATAGAAATGTATGCAGGTGGCCAACATGCCAAGAGCCACAATAACTTGAAGAACTTGAAGTAAAAAGTAGTAGTATCGATATCCAAACATTAACTGTTTGAGAAGTAATATTAACCAACTCTAACATTACTTCACCTTTCCATATGTTTTGGATGTTTTGGAATTTTAATCCAATCTTTTAAATGAAAGATGGTATTAAATTGTCCTTGGATTTCTCCTTTGCCTCGATAAAAGGTCAAATAAGAGGTAGAAGTTTGTGATTTGTTGACAAAACAATGTACTAAATAGAAGGAAGTGTGATTCATGGACACAACGGTGTATTAAATACCAAGAGGTGAAAACGTGTTCTTTATTAGTTTTTAACGAAAACTTTGGAAAAAAAGTGCATAAATTTATGTGAAGATTAATGAAAATGATGACAACCCGAATCATATAGTCCTTGCTAGCCTGAAAGGCAGGGACTAATAAAAGGAATAACTCAGTTTTATAAAGATAAGTTTTGTGGCTACTTATCAATGTGCACTTTTTTAAATGGTGAATATTTGTGGTTGCACAATTTTAGAAAATTTATATTCTTTTTTTTTTTTTTTTTTTTAATTTGAAGGTGAGCAGTCTTCGTAGGTGTCCAAATTGTGAATTCAAAAACACATGTGTGGGGAACAACTTCAAGATCAAAAGTAAGGTGATATTGTGAGCAATGGAACTGGGTTGGATTGACTCTTTTAGTTGAATTGATTTAATTCAATGCACAAAACCCATAAGCACTCTTAAGATAAAAGTAGTTTGAGGTAGACTCACCGCTTTGTTGTACCAAAATGTTCTTTATCACTTGAAACATCCATCTTCTTGAAAGATGAACTTGAAAAGTCATCCGCAGAAAATAAAAGGCAGTCATAAGAAATTGACAGGATTTGAAGACAACTAGAAGATAATGAGAAATAATTGTCTCACAAGCTCCAAGACAAAGATAGTGAGATTAGTACCTTACTTGAAAATTTGCAGAAGAAAAGTACCACTAGTTAGAAAAAAGATCCAAGTGCCAAAAGGGGAATTCATTTTAGTCATGAGATTGAAGACAAACTAAGAAAAAAACAAGAATTTGAAATCAAATCCTTCAAGATAGAATTATGAAAGGTATGCCTAACAAATTTTGAATTTGAAAAGGAACTCTTAGGACTCAGAAAAGAAAATCAAGTACTATAAGGGCAACTACAAAAAGCTCATGAGGAAGATCAGAACTTAAAAGGACAGATGGAAGATAGTATCATTGATCTGAAAAGACAGATAGATGAAGTCAAGAAAATTGAAGAAGACCTAACAAGACAATTCCAAGAAAAGATAGAAATTTGTAAAAGAAAAGAATTGAATATCCTCTCTATGAAGGAATGCATGGACAAAACAACTGCTCAGTTGAAGACAAACTCTAAGATCGAGAAGAACACTGAAGAAAGTAAAAGCTTCTTAAAAAAACAAGAAAAGGATAACAATAATAGATGTACTCTTAGAAGATCCCAAAATCAACAAGAATCAAGAGAAGCTACTACTCAGAGATATCCTATAATGTTCCATGGTCATTGTTACAAGTGTAACAACTATGGTCACAAAGCCAGTCATTACAGAGCTCATGACAAAATCACTCCAAAAAGAAATCAAGGTACACTTTTGTTCAATGTTATAATTGTTATCATTATGGTTATTTTGGAAAGTATTGCAGGATAGAGCGACAAGTTAAAGTTTGGATAAGAAAGCAAGTTCAATTGAATTTCATGAACAATAATCAGCCTACAAAAGTATGGAGAAGAAAGCTAGTAGATTGCACCATAAATCAAGAAATGATGAGGTTTTTGAGAAACCCCACCTATCATTTTGAAGACTATCAATCAGTGATATGAAGAGATATGTACTTGACTATTAGCAGTTCTGAAGAATTGAGATCAATGATGACACTCTTCTTAGTATCCTATAAAAGTGGGTCCTAGCAGTATCCATGTGACAGAATACAATTCCATCAAAGTAGGATAAGTGCCCAGTGATAGGGGGAGCAATATTGCCAAAGGAAGTTCTTGTTGCCATTAATGCAAACATGAAGAAAAGTTGAAAAAGGAAGAGAAGTTGATGACAAGGGTAACATGCCCTGAGGGGGAGAAGTATTGTCAAAGGATTTTCCCTTTGCCATTGATGCCAAAGGGGGAGAGAAGTTGTGAATAGGGGGAGTTTGTTCTCAAGAGGAGTTATGTGCTGTCATCAATAAAAAAGGGGGATATTGTTGATTAAGTTCATTGAAGCCAATGGTTCTTGGTCATTAATTCCAATTGCTAAGTCTTGGTGCACCTTATGGATCCCCTAAGAGTTAGCATTTCGTTTGTGGTTTTCTGTTTCAGAGGATCCCTTTTGACCTTGTCCAATCCCAAGCTTGAATCCCCTGTAGGCCTTGAAACAATGGAAAAATCCCTGGTTACCCATTGACTTGGTCAACTACCCCTATGTTGTATATTGGTCCCATTTGAGTCCATTGTCGAGTTCATTACTCTTGGTTGATCTTTGGTTACTAGTCTTTTTGCTGCTTGTTATGTTTGTACTTGTTTTGGTCTCTTGATTGTTTGTTGGATGGATGATGTGGCTCATGTGTGTAAATCCATTGATATGTTGATGGTGGATCCCATTTCTTGCATTGGATGGTTTTGGTTTCGTTGATTTCTTATGGAGTCCTTAAGCCCACAAGCTTAGATCTTGATCCTCTTGCATGTTGAGACTTGGGTCTTGGAACCTACACTTATGGTGGTATGTTGGAACCCCTTATTATGGGGTCCTTGGTTTCCTTGGAATTTTGGGTCTTGAACCCACACATATGGTGGTTTGATGGTCCTTGGATGCATATAACATGTTGTAGCCTTTTGATCATGGATATCAATCCCATAAGGTGGTGCAAACTACTGGTGAGGTCTTTGTACCCCTCTTTTTGGGTGTTGGTATTCTTATGGTGATGAAGATAAATAGTGGAACCATTGGATATGTTTTTAATGACATGGAGACATTGAACATAATGATGTTGAGTCCCTTGAAATCATTAAATCCATATTATATAATAATGATGATGATATTCTTGAAAAAGTCCATGTTCACACTTGATTGGTGGTGTTCGGGTCCTTGATACCCTTAATATGATGAGTACATGGTGGAACCATCCTCCTTGTTGATGTGAAGTCTATTGATGTGAAGGCCATTGAATCCCTCATTCTTTTGATGATGTCCATTGAAGACTTTGACCTTGGAACTTATGAATAAGGTAACATGGTCTTTGCCACCCTTATTTTGTGGGATCTTTGACATCCTGTATAAATTGAAGAATTTAAGAGAAATGGACCAAGTATTTGCAAATAATCCATCCATAAGATGATGGTTCTCATCAATCCCTTTCCGTTGATATGTGGAGTGTCTCCTAACTCCTCACAGTTGAAGAGATTTTAATTTTTGTCAAGACAAATTTACCTCATCTTTTGGGTTAGCTGACCAAACAAAAAGCAATTACTTTAATTAATTATTAATTTGTTATTTACATGTTTGCATATTCAATTAAAAATTGAAATTTTGTTTATAGTTAGAAGATCAAAATTTCATTTATTCATCAATCATGTCTCTCTTTGGTATTTTACAACATTTGGAGAAAAGTTCAAAATTTTGTGGAGGACAAAGCTTTATGCATCTTTGAGGATTGAAGAGATTCACTAAAATTGGAATAACTTTCTCATACGGAATCAGAATTACAAATTTCTTGGATCATTGGAAAGCGTGTTGTGAGAGCTATGTGATGACATGATCTAGATTTTATTTTGACTTGTATATTATTTCTTCATATTGTGATATTCAAAAAGGTATGGTTCGCGCTTTTGGGTGTCTCTTGTAATGGTGCCAGTCTCTCACAGATAGAGTTCATCTTTTATCTTAGTATGTGAGCCTATGTATTGGTATATGTCTTTGAAGTCATTGAATATTTTTATGGAGGCTATGGTGATGGTCATCTTGGCATATATCTTAATTTGATCTTGATATAGATCTTGATGATTATCTTGGATATTGTTGGCATAGATCTAGTTGTTTATCTTGACTATCATATAGTGTAATATGGAATGAGAAGCTGACATGTAAGTAATAGATATTGTGAGTGATTTCTTTAATAAACCTACATGTTTTCTTTGAAAACTAGCTTGACAAGTGTTGATTGATTGTGTCTTTGACCTAAGTGGACCTTGACTATTATTGATTGTTAATGACAACCTTTGACAGTATTGTAAGTGACTATTTTCTTGATATTTTTTTGATTTGTTGACTTGATTTGAGTGGAGTGAACCTTTTCTGTCTAAGCATTTATGAGATTGACTGATTTTGACATAGTTGGTTAAGTCTTTTATCTAGTTGGATGAGGTTTGTTTGTTGAGGTTTATCATGTTTAACTCTCAAGTCTTTCTTTACTATGATTGAGTTTGGTTGTGGTGTCATAAGATCAAACATTTGATTTATTCATCAATCATGCCTCTCTTTGGTATTTCACAACATTTGGAGAAAAGTCCGAAATTTTGTGGAGGATAAATTTTTATGCATCGTTGAGGATTGAAGAGATTCACTAGAATTGGCATAACTTTCTCATACGAAATCATAATTACAAATTTCTTGGATCATTGGAAAGCGTGTTGTGAGAACTATCTGATGACATGATATAGAGTTTATTTTAGATTGTCTATTATTTCTTCATCTTGTGTTCTTCAAAAAGGTATGGTTTATGTTTTTGGGTTTCTCTTCTAATGGCACCAGTCTCTCACGGATAGAGTTCATCTTTGATCTTAGTATGTGAGCCTATATTTTGGTATCTCTATTTGAAGTCATTGAATATTTTTATGGAGGATATGGTGATGGTTATCTTGGCATATATCTTAATGTGATCTTGATATAGATCTTGATGATTATCTTGGATATTGTTGGCATCGATCTTGGTGTTTATCTTGACTATCATATAGTGTAATATTGAATGAGAAGTTGACATGTAAGTAATCAATATTGTGAGTTATTTATTTAATAAACCTACATGTTTTCTTTGAAAACTAGTTTGACAAGTGTTGATTGATTGTGTCTTTGACCTAAGTGGAGCTTGAATGTTATTGATTGTTAATGACAACCTTTGACAGTATTGTAAGTGACTATTTTCTTAATATTTGTTTGAGTTGTTGACTTGAATTGAGTGGAGTGAAAAATACTTTGGTGTCTAAGAGTTTATGTGATTGACTGAGTTTGACATAGTTGGTTAAGTCTTTTATCTTCTTGGATGAGGTTAGTTGGCTTAGGTTTATCATGTTTAACTCTCAAGTCTTCCTTTACTATGATTGAGGTTTGTTGTGGTGTCATTGAAGACCATTGAAGCCCTCATGCCTTTGATGATGTCCATTGAATCCTTTGACCTTGGAACTTATGCATAATGTAACATGGTCTTTGGCACCCTTATGTGTGGGATCTTTGACATCTTGTATAAATTGAATAATTTAAGGGTAATGGACCAAGTATTTGCAAATAATCCATCCATTAGATGATGGTACTCATCAATCTGTTTCTATTGATATGTGGAGTGTCTCAGTATATTCTCATGGTTGAAGAGATTTTAATTTTTAAAGTTGTCAAGAAAAAATTACCTCATCTTTTGGGTCAGCTGACCAAACAGAAAGCAATTACTTTAATTAATTATTAATTTGTTATTTATATGTTGGCATGGTCAATTAAAAATTGAAAATTTGTTTATAAATAGAATATCAAACATTTCATTTATTCATCAATCATGTCTCTCTTTGGTATTTCACAACATTTGGAGAAAAGCCCGAAATTTTGTGTAGGATAAATTTTTATGCATCTTTGAGGATTGAATAGATTCACTAAAATTGGCATAACTTTCTCATACGGAATCAGAATTACAAATTTCTTGGATCATTGGAAAGCGTGTTGTGAGAGCTATGTGATGACATGATTTAGAGTTTATTTTGAATTGTCTATTATTTCTTCAACTTGTGATGGTCAAAAATCTATGTTCATGCATTTGGGTTTCTCTTGTAATGACACCGGTCTCTCACGGATAGAGTTCATCTTTGATCTTAGTATGTAAACTTATATATTGGTATATCTATTTGAATTCATTGAATATTTTTATGGAGTCTATGGTGATGGTTATGTTGGCATATATCTTAATGTGATCTTGATATAGATCTTGGATATTGTTGTCATAGACCTTGGTGTTTATATTGACTATCGTATAGTGTAATATTGAATGAGAAGTTGGCATGTAAGTAATAGATATCGTGAGTGATTTCTTTAATAAAGCTACATGTTTTCTTTGAAAACTAGTTTGACAAGTGTTGATTGATTTTGTCTTTGACCTAAGTGTAGCTTGACTGTTATTGATTTTTAATGACGACCTTTGATAGTATTGTAAGTGACTATTTTCTTGATATTTGTTTGATTTGTTGACTTGATTTGAGTGGATTGAAATTTCCTTTTGTGTCTAAGATTTTATGAGATTGAATGAGTTTGACATAGTTGGTTAAGTATTTTATCTTCTTGGATGAGGTTAGTTGGTTGAGGTTTATCATGTTTAACTCTCAAGTCTTCCTTTACTATGATTGAGGTTGGCTGTGGTGTCATTGAGTTGAGTGTGATTGGACAAAGTTTGGTTGATCGTATGTGAAGTCTCTTGGTTTCTCAAATGTGTCTCTTACTTGATGAACTAGGCCAAGTAAGAAGGGTTGGTTGACTGTCATAGAATTTGATTAGATCAAAACAAGTATATGATTGATTTGGAATAGGTACACAAGTAGCTTGGTGCAGGTTCGTTCAGTTGAGCAGGATTGACACAAATTGATGTATGTGCAGTTGGTCTAACTCACACCAAATGAGTTGTATGAGCAATTGATTTGACTCATGTGAACTGAGTTTGAGGAAAAGTTAGTTAGACTCAAATTTACTGATTCAGATGATGTGAGCATTATATTGATTGATACAACTTGATTGGACATATTGATTGTATTGGTTGATGAACAGTGTGGTACAATTGTGGTGTAGTAGACAGTGGTCAGTTGATCAGCATTGATCAGAAGATGAGTAGTTGTTAGTAGTGATAGTGTTTGTGCACTCAGGTACATTTGTTCGTTAGCAGGTCCGCGGGATCAGTGCAGTTGCGATTCAACAGTTTATATATTCATATCAGGGTGGAAGCCTTGGGGCAAGGAAATCTAGGGAGCTAGGGCTTCCTTTAGGTTTTAGCCTCTAAATCAAGGGGTTGTATCGTCCTTCCAGTTGTATCTAGAGAATTGAAGTCATTGTAACAAGGGGGTTGTTTCCTCCTTCCAGCTATTGCTGAAAAAATATTATTGTCAAGTCTTCTATGTTTTTTCTCTCAGGACTTGGTTTTTCATGTAAAAATATTGTGTACTATGTTTTGTTATGCTTCCTATGTGATGTTTATATGATGATATGTGATGATGAGCTATAATTGCTGATATAATTATAATAACATAATCTGCATAATATTGAATAAGCTGTTGATTATTGTTAACACTGAAAAATTAACATTTAAGCTATACACATTATATCCCCCCCGCCCCCTCTCAGTGTACTCAGTGTGTCCAACATCTTCTACCACCATGCAATAAAAAGGATAAGTGAAAGAAAACACCCACTAGAGAAAATGACGACATGAATATTAAAATAGGATGGTTGAGCCATGAAGATGAAGAAGTTCATTTAGTAGCAATGGGGATGGAAGTGGGGATTATATTTAGTGTAATTATTACTATGTTTATTCTTTGGGACAAAGCAAGGCATTATGTAGTAAATATGCCCCTAACAAGACATTAAGACCCTTTTATATCCTCTATTGATTCTCTACATAGCTCAATAACACTTATCCATATACCTCACTATCTTAATATATGTAATGTAGTTATGATATAATGTTTAAATGTCATTTGTCCATGTGTATTATTGTCTTAGTCAATGTAATACCACTTAATGATATGGGATTTAAGTATCATTGTCTTATCTAATGTAATGGTAGTTAATAAGATAACACTTGAATACGAGTAAGTTACCTTTCCCAAAAGAAGTTAAATATAACTCAAAAAAGTTTTTTTAATTTCAAGTTTCGTATATTAAAATATTACTAGCAATTGCACTTGATAGTACACATTGCAATAAGGGGGTAAGGTGGAATTATGAGAGAACCTTTGAAGTGGAAACCATGAAGTTTAATGAAATGTAGAAAAGTGCTAAATATGGAATTTGCAAAAGATGCAAACAATTAAAGTGTGAAAAAGAGATAAATGTATTTATAGTTGGACAAACGTTAATATATCTTCAAAATTGTGACAGTGTGAATATATTTAATTTTAAAAAATAATTTAAGTTCCAATGTGAAGTACGCATGCAATAAGTTAGAAGTGTGTTCAAACAAGTTTGTGTACTTTTTAAATGTCAACAACAAAATATTAATTTAGAGTTAAAAGTTGATAATAATGTGGACTTATTATAAGGCCTTAGTTCTTTGTAAATGTTCCAAACCTATTAAAAAGTAAGAAAAATTGAGTGCAAATATTCATACGCTTAAAAGATTCAAGATTAAGGAACTATGGTAGTGTTTTTTTGGTTTTTATGCTACATTTATGTTTCATTTTTAGTTGAATCCTTTTCAAGCTAGATCTCTAAAAATGTTAGGGTTTGTTTTTATCATGTGCACGTACTCCCTTGTGATCAAATATTAAATCCACCTTTTGATTGTTTTTTAATTTGGTTCTAGATAAGGGTTTATTAATTTATGAAAAGACTAACATAGAATGAAACTTGTAATATTCTTTGTTAGAGTTATGACCAAATAATTTAATCATTCTATAGTGCATCATGAAAAGTAACTTTGGCCACAAGTTAGGGTTGTAGTCCTTTCTTTATAAATAAGGATATTCTCGACATTTCTAGAGAAGTCTTCATCTATTAGTAGGATATGTAGGTATAATCCACTCTTTGGCATGTAAGTTCTTTTCCTATAAAAAATTTATTAGAAAAAATATGTGTAATTGTTTTCTAAAAAAAGATAGAAAATATAATAAAAAATTTCACCGAAAAAATATTAATGTTTATGAGTAATGAAATGTATTTCATATAATTTAGAAAATAATAAATACAAAATAAAAATAAAATATTTGTATTTTAAAATGTGAGAAATAGGTAGTTTAAAATTTGATTCTAGGGAATATTCAAAAGGGAAAAAATATGTATGATATAACTTTAACATTTCACATATATTGGTGGTTTGCTAAATATAATTGAACCAAATTATATTTCATATCTATTGTGTCTTTATGTAATTGAACTAAATTATATTTCATATCTATTGTGTTTTTCACTATTTATTGAGAAATTTGGAGAAAAATTGAACAAATTTAAAAGCATTTTTTTAAAGCTAAGAGTAATGCTCCGCATCCCATTCTCCTCTTAGAGGTAGGACTTTTAAATACAAAGAGTCAGCAAAGTACTAAAAAATAGAACTAGATTGGAATTTCCTAAATTACCAACCAAAATTTAAACTAAATCAAAATCTATTAAGTGGGCCTGATGTTTAAGAACATGTGTTTCCTTTTCAAAAACATGTCTGAATCCAAGGGAAATTGCTCATGTATATGATCTATGAAGATAAATATAGAAACATTCAATAGAGATATAAATTATATGTGACATATATAATTGACATAATGAATGAAAATAAATAAAAATTGAAGCTTTAAATGGCTTGTAGAGTAAAAGATAATCATATTGCATAGTACAAAGAAATCACTCCATACCAAGGAAATCATTCCCTAGATCAATATCCTCGTCAATATTGACATGTATCACACCATCCTCATCCTATCTCAACATAAGGAGGGATCAATCTGCTCCAAGATAGTGGGATCATGTTTTTTGTCTACAATTGATTGTGCTTCTACTAAAGCTTGTATTGCACAAAGACCATTGATATAATTTTTTTATGTACTAAAGTCACTCCACAAATATTTACAAGTAATTTCCAATCTCTCTCTAAATCAATTCTTTTTAATATAGATATGAACTCTTCAAATACTCCCAAATGCTCAATGATGAGGTTGAAGAAAATAAGGGGGTTTATAATTTTATTATTTTAGTTTATCTTTCTATTGTAGATCAAGTTGGTGCCAAACCAGAAAGTTGAGATCCAAATAAATGAGTTCAACCAATTCTTATTTGTACAAGCCAATCCTTAACCAAATTTACTGGTTTAGTTAAGAACGAGTCCAAAAACAATTTGGAGTTCCAACTAGACTAATGTTGGACATATAATCCTTGGGATTATTGTTCCACATAATTTGTACATAATAGATGTAGAAAAGGAATAGTCTCCTAGGTAATCCAAAGAGTTGTTGGAAGGTGAAGTCCACAATCATATACATTGTATAAATAAATTATTCATGTCATTAATAAAAATATTCGGGAGTTATTCTAACAGTTTTATCAGGCATTGGTAACTCCTTCCCCATGCTTGATAGCCTTCCTTTTAGCTTCTATTCCTTGATTTGCTAAAGCACTTTATTTCTTTTCCAGTCCTCCTTGCCAATTTCGCTTGATCCAAAGTTCTTCAAGCATTCTGGCTGCACGTTACTTCTACCTATATGCTACAGTCTGGAATTCGGTCGTTTCCTCTCCTTCTGTAGCCCTGAAACCCTAATAATGATTATGAAGCATCTCATATTTTCCTTGCATAAATCGAAACTCCAATTCTGTGATATCATTCCTAGAAAAGGAGGAAACCCTAATCTCTTCCAAACTTGTAACCTTTGTGTTGGGGTTAATCTAAACCTAATCTACATGGATCTAGTCTAAACCTATCCATCCCTCTCCTCCATGCATGAAGGAACTCTTTTGTTGCTACATCCCTATTATTTTCAATCTTGGAGTAGGTGTTGTGTGTTATCTCTATGTTAAAGTGAAGACTATTGTGGTGCATGGGTTCGCTGTGTTCAAGTGAAGACTATTGTGGTGTGTGAGAGAATGTTCCTTGTATAGGAGGGATCTCTCCCACAAGGATTTGGGTGCTTTACTTGTGCATGGTCTCTCCCACTGTGGCATGGTCTCTCTCTACTGGTGCATGCCATGAATGCAATGTGGATCTTGAAACTGGTCACTATTTCTATATACTCCCATGACCAGTATGACCTATCAAGCATGATAGAAAGTGCAGTTTCCTCTTGATCTGGTCTAGTTTGAATTTTTTCCAATTTTGCAATTAACATATGTAAATTCTCTAGTTTGAAGAATGGCCCTCTAAGTATCGAGACCCTAATATTTTTGTTGAGTGCACTAGAAATTGTTGACTAGTGCTATCACGCCCTAGTAGGAATATTGGAGTTGCATCTCTCTTTTAAAAAAGAAAGCCAAAGCTACATGTTGCTCATTGATACCATTCATTGAAGTTTCTCTCTTGGTGTGTGAGACCCATCTTTGAAGTTGCATGCGTTGAAGTTTGAATATGGTGGGAATTCCTTAATTTATTTAAAATTATGCTGCATTTCTTAGAATTGCAAATAATTGTTCACATATATATCATATTGGGGTTGACTCCATGCATTAGAGAGAATTTTTTTTATTGTATTATGTAGAATACCCGTGAAATTATATTGCAATATTGTATTACTTTAAATACTATGTTGTAATAGGTAGCAAAAACTTAGACCTGCACCTATACACATTGATTCCCTTGTAGGATACCCTTTAGATCCTTACATATCACATATACACATTTGGAAAGATGCATTCAGTGGCATCCATAGTGGGAGAAGTACTCACTGGTAAAGAAAACTACCTAGAATGGTTGAGGAAGATCAAAGCCACATTTGTCTACAATGATATATGGCATGGAATATGTGAAGGCACCACCATTAAAACAAAAGTTGTCCTGACCTTGAAATATTACCCAAACCCACCAACACTAGAGAAATGGCTTGCTACATGGAAGACCAAAGATGACAAGGCATTGGCAATGATCGCCGCAAGAGTAAGTGAAGAGGTGAGTCAACACATATTTCCTGCAACTTATTTTTTTCAAGCCTTGAAAAGAATGAAGGATATGTTTGACTCACATACTAAAATGGAGGTAATTCAAATGATGTTGAAACTTTTCAATTTAGAAGTGAAGGACAATCATCCCATGATTGGTGCATCTGATACGAGATAAAACATACATAATATTCAAGCCATTGGCATGCAACAATACCTTCCACTTGTTTTCTTTGACAAGTTCCTCTATCCTACACATTCACACTACCTAATCACTTCAAGCTAGTGAAAATTTGAAGGACCTCACCTTCAACACCTTGGTAGAGAAGATTGTAGACATAGAGAAATCCTTTGGAAAGAAGACTAGTGATCCCACTAAAGAGACCCTTTTCCTTGCTCATAAACCAAAGAACCGGTCAAAAGACTCTTCCAAGGGAGAAAGCAACATAAGAGGACATGGAAGAAGAAATTTAAGAGGCATGGGGGGCAAAAAAAATCAAAGAAAAGACTAGAACTACAATGTAAGTGTTGTGGAAATAATGGACATGAAGTAGATCAATGTTGGGCCCCTTGGGACTCCATAAAAGACATACATAACCATAAGAAATGTAACACCCCGGTTTTGACACCGTTGCATTATATATATATGATGTAATTAATCATGGTGTGGAGCTAAAGGAAAAATCCCCACCATTGATTTAGCGTTTTATGGTATGGTAGATGCCGATGGTATTTTGTGCTAGCCGACACGTTGTGATTTTGAACATCATGTAAATATGTAAATGAATAGAAAAACCCACAATCAGCTATGTCAATGCAACGAATAATGAGACGGGGGCATGATTTTTCCTAAGGATAAGGTGGAGGGGGATGTTTAGCCTAGAGTCTTTAGGGAACACCATGTGTTAAGGAAAAACCCATCAAAATTGTCAACTACCCTTTTTCTCGTTTTCTTCCCCAACCATTAAATTTCTGCTAGTATTTGGTTGAGGAGTTATTTTTGCCTGGGAATGGGAAGAGTGTGGGAAATAATTTGAATTGGGAAGAGAACCCATCTTTGAAGGACATGTTTTGAATTCATGGGAAAGAAAACGCCCAGAAAACGTATGCTTCTTCCCTAGGAAAAAACGTTTTTCAGTTTGGGGGGGGGGGGGGGGGGACATTCTTCACTCATGTTTTTGGGGAAAACTGGCCTGGACATTCTGGTTTTGGATCACTCTTTCCTGTGGAAGCTCATGCAGCTGAAATTCATGTGTTGACCCTTCACGATTCCAACGTTTCCTGTTTTATGCATGCCTAGAAATTCGTTTTGAGTGACAGAGTGAACGATCAACAAGGAGTTACGATTTTCGGGTGAACATCGTAGCTTGCTATGTATGCCTTTGTTGATCTGGTCTGAACTAGTTGGGAGTGGAAGGGGAGTCTGAACTAGCTTGATAAGCATAGTGTGAGAAGGAACCTCACAGACAGATCTAGGGGTTGGTTTTCTTCTTTTCCCATCCTGAATAACACTGAAGAGGGAAGGAACAACTTGAGGGACTGTGTAGTAGAGAAGGGGATGCTTCCTTGTGTTGGGTGTGCAGATGTTTTAGAAACCAGTCTATATTTGGTGCAGGTGTCCATAGATCAGTGGTTGAGCTCACTGGCTTAGCGGCTAGCCTTTTAATCTCCCTGAATCCTGATAAACCCAACAATGAGATGGATTGACTGTATAGTATGATAAACCCATCTGTTGGCTTGGCTGATCTTTTATGTAAGCCTTATATTGACTGTGTGTAGCCTGATAAACCCATCTGTTGTCTTAGTTGTGTCTTGTTGTGGTTAGCCTTGTGTATGATCCTTGGCTGGACAACCTGATAAACCCGGTTGTTAGTTGGATTGGCTGATCCTGAATGTGTATATAGGATTGGTGCCTACATCTTGATAAACCCAACTGTGTTGGCTTGGATGAGTTTTGCTGAACCCTTGGCTATGTGTGAGCCTACTAAGTGTTCCTTATTCCTTGGGGAAATCATGCCCAACTCGTGGGTGGCAGTGCTGCTGAGAGACTGGTGAGCACATTGGCCTATGGTTAGGTGGAACGTTGCAGTGACATAGCTGGTTGTGGAATAAACTTCCTCAAGATAAGTGTTCTTGTCTATGATTGATCCTCTCAGTTGTATTTCTCTGCATTTATATTTATCTGCATTTGTATTTTCTTAAGGAAATATGATGAATATTTAATGTGTTGAATTGATGAATTGCTTCAGGTAATTATATGCATTTATGTTTCATTCAATGCATTTTTCAGTTGGAGTTATGGAAATGGGATGATCGAAGTGATGATGTCCTGAATAGTCGGATCAATCCAAGAATAATGAAAAAAAAATTGAATTTCCTGTTAAAATCTTCCTTTCTGCAATTTGCAGGATTGCGGGATGCAAAATGCGGGGGATTGCAGCTTCACAGATCTTATATGAAATCAAAATTATCATAATAGACTATTTATTAACTATCATAATAATAAAACAAGAAAATATTTTAAACAACAAGAAAATTTCATATCGTTTAAATTGTGTTAAGCATAATATAATATAAGTTAGAAAGGTATTATAAGTTAGAAAGGTATAACTATATATTCAGTGTCTCTCTTAATTGTAGTGTCATATGACAAAAACTTCAAATAAATTCATATAAATTCTTGCCTTTTTGGCTTTCCAAATTCTTATAAATCCGTCATAAGACCAATGCCACCTACAAAGTCTTTACTTCCGGTAACGCTGTACGACTGACTCGATACCACAATTAAGTTTCAATAAAGTTGTTTGAATATAATTCACCATGATTTGTCTGACCCACCCACCATGATTTGTCTGACCCACCCACCCACTCAATCGTCAACGAAATCGCTGGGCATCTCCGACCCGACTTGTACAGAGGATGAGCGCTAGCGCTATATATGTACAAACAACTCGGAGGCTTTCAAGTAAAGAGTTTGTTTGTAGTCCGAGACGGAGAAATGGATCATCTTGTGAACCTATTATTCCTTAATCTGCTGTGCTGCTGCTGCAGCATGTCTGCCACCTTTCTGCCTCCTGCAGCAACATCTCTACAATATCACTCAATGTGGAAGCCCCATCCCCATTCCCATTCCCATTCTCATCATCACCGTGCTATATATGCACATGACCATATGTATGACCGCATGCCCGCTGGATTCACTTCGCTTCACCATCATTCTCATGATTCTGAACGCATGGTGGACTCGGAAGTAAAGAGTTTGTTTGTAGTCCGAGACGAAGAAATGGATCATCTTGTGAACATATTATTCCTTAATCTGCTGTGCTGCTGCTGCTGCATGTCTGCCCCCTTTCTGCCTCCTGCAGCAACATCTCTACAATATCACTCAATGTGGAAGCCCCATCCCCATCCCCATTCCCATTCCCATTCTCATCATCACCGTGCTATATATGCAGATGACCGCATGCCCGCTGGATTCACTTCGCTTCACCATCATTCTCATGATTCTGAACGCATGGTGGACTCGGAATTAGCTGGTGATTTCAGGAGGTTATCATCAATGGGCGCCCATGATTATGAGAATGAGAAAAGGGACCTCGATGCTCTCTTGTCCTTCGGAAAGGCCATCACATCCGATCCATGGGGAAAGCTTTCGAACTGGACGGCCAAGAACTCGGAGAGTATATGCTCGTCATGGTACGGTATTCGCTGCAGACCACATACCAGAAGAGTCGTTGCCATTGACCTTCATGGACCACCATATTACCAAGGAGGATTGGTAGGTACTCTTTCCAAGTCTCTGGGCAATCTGTCTTTATTGTCCACTCTCAATCTTTCTAATAATTTATTATTTGGAAGAATTCCACCAGAGTTGGGCCAGCTTAAAGCGTTGCAAGCACTTGATCTTAGTTATAATTATGATATCAATGGGCGGACTGCAGAGGCTGCGCAACCTGAATCTTTCTTATAATAGTTTAGATGGAGGAATTCCACCTGAGTTGGGTCAGCTTAAAGCGTTGCAAGTAATTGATCTGAGTAACAATGATTTTATGAACGGTTCTATTCCAGTGGAGTTGTGCCTGCTGCAGAAACTAGAGTACCTACTTCTCGGTTACAACGAATTCTCAGGAAGTATACCACATCAGATGGGTAATCTGACTCAGCTTACACATCTATCTATTTATAGTGATCATATTTCTGGTTATATTCCTTCCGAAATATTCAGGCATCCCCTCTCCTATCTATCTCTTGCTGTTAACTTCACGGGGAGCATACCTAAAGCCATTGCTAATTTGACCGGATTGACTCACTTAGATCTTTCTAAACCTCGCAACCTCCAAGATCTTTCTAGATTTGTTGAAGACGACGACCCGGAAGACAACATACTTGAAGGCATTGCCAATTTGACCAAGTTGAACTACTTAAGTCTTTCAGGAATTAGATTTACTCCCAACACACCCATTTCTAACAATTTGTGTGGGTTGATCTATCTAGACCTTTCTCTAAGCATACTCTCTCGCCATATATATCAATCCATTTTCAATTTAACTCAATTAACTTCATTATATCTTTATTTAAATAGGCCTCCTGCTACTAGCATTCCTATATCCCTTGGTAATATGAGTCAATTAGTTAACCTAGACTTGAGTTATAATATGCTCACAAGTTCTATTCCTGAAGCCATTGCTAATTTGAGTCAATTGGTTTACCTAGATTTGAGTTATAATATGTTTACAGGTTCTATTCCTGAAGCCATTACAAATTTAAAGAAACTTGAATCTCTTTATCTCTCAAACAACAATCTTATTGGGGAAATTCCAAAAGACATAGGAGAGCTTCATTCATTGAAATACTTACATTTGGATTCGAACAAATTTATTGGAAAAATTCCATATAGCATAGGTCAGCTAAAGGCTCTCATAACCCTAAAGATATATAATAATAGTTTTTCTGGGACTATTTTTGATACTATTAATGGTTTGGTTTCACTTGAGACCTTAGATATATCGCAAAACAACTTGGAGGGACCTATTCCCACTAAAACGATCTACAATTGGACTTCTTTATCAGTTTTCTCTGCTTATTCTAACAATTTTTATGGGACTCTACCCTCATCTTTGGCCAACTCTACCTATCTCAACTTCTTGGATGTAAGGAACAATGGAT